>JAOTON010001763.1:0-196517 GCA_034440635.1 Lepas anatifera | reverse complement strand
ATCAGGGACAGGAATTGGAGCATGACAGACTGATCAGTGCCATGAATTGGAGTATGACAGGCTGATCAGTGGCAGGGATTGGAGTATGACAGGCTGATCAGGGACAGGAATTGGAGTATGACAGACTGATCAGGGACAAGAATTGGAGTATGACAGGTTGATCAGTGTCAGGAATTGGAGTATGACAGACTGATCAGTGGCAGGAATTGGAGTATGACAGGCTGATCAGGGACAGGAATTGGAGCATGACAGGCTGATCAGTGTCATAAATTGGAGTATGACAGGTTGATCAGTGTCAGGAATTGGAGTATGACAGACCGATCAGTGGCAGGAATTTGAGTATGACAGACTGATCAGGGACAGGAATTGGAGTATGATAGGCTGATCAGTGGCAGGAATTGGAGTATTACAGACTGTTCAGGGACAGGAGTTGGAGTATGATAGGCTGATCAGTGTCAGGAATTGGAGTATGACAGGCTGATCCGTGACAGTAATTGGAGTAGGACAGGCTGATCAGTGTCAGGAATTGGAGAAGCTACACCACATACGGCAAGAAATGTCGATCTGAGGTAGATTGGCACCTGGTGATGGCGAAGGAACACCGTAGCTGATTGAGCAGCGCCTTTGACTCAGAAGCGGCGGCGAAGGGCGGACGAGGTTACACTGCAGTTGACCTTGTGATGACGATGGGGTATCGATAGGCACGACTTGACAGGCGCGAGGACATCATCATTACAAAGGCATCGACTTCGTGAGACAAGCAACAACCTGAATGGGTCTGAAGACATCAGCTGGGAAAATGTTGGCCAGGCTCATTAGTGGCGGATTCAGGAACTCACTTCGGGGGGGGACTCGAGCCTTCCCTGCCATTGCCTCGGATTAGTCTCTGGCTATGCATTAACTATAGGCACTCTGACATGGGGGAGGGGTTGAGCCCCCCCCTCCCCCGGATCCGCCACTGATGCCACTGATTAGGCCAGCACTGCCTTGGCTCCAACGGCAAACCCATCAGCTGGCATTGACCTGGCTTGCTAGAATATCGAGTTTACTGGCCTTCAGTATACAACCATGGAACAGTGCTTCACCTTTCCCGATACTTAAAACAACAGTGTGAGAGCATTCCAGAAAATGGGCTCAAACGACTCACTCCATGGAAACCATGTTGACGAAGCCCATCAGCTGCTGCGTTTTGTTTGTCACGACATTGGTGTTCTTCACCCTCCCGAATTTCTGGAACTCTTCCCGCAGAAGTTCCTGGAAATGTGCCACGCGTCAGTCACAAAGTCAGCGCCGTCAAACAGAGGGTAAACAGGGGCTGAGCTGGTGAAGACCTGCCCTTCACACATCTTCGAAATATATATACGATGATTTCAACAAAAGGTTTTATAACCTGAGCTATTAACAAATGCAGAAGCAGACTCGAAACCGCCAGCAATAAATTGCACCAGGATAAAAAATAACTAGGATAATACAAAACATCATTAAGCCCACTACTCTGAATCAAAAGGGATGAGAACATGAGAAAAGAATAAAGAGCAGGAGTCACAAGAGCAAGACACATCTACAACCAACAATACACAAAAGCAATGACTTACCCTTGTGGTATTCTGGTCTACTTCATAAACCACCAGACATCCCACAAATTCTCTGCTCCTTGGATCTTCCATACTGACCACTTATCTGCAACAACCATGGATGGTGAGACGTCGAGACGTTAGCAGTCTAGCCGCCAAAGTGTGACAATATTTTGTGAATTAGGCCGTGAATGGCCCTTTAAGATCAAATACCTAATTAAAATCTCGCTTCAGAAAACCTCTCTCATACCCTACCCGTCCAGTTGGTGCCCCAGAATCAAGAGGCTTCACTAGCTTTATCTACTGCTATTGCCGCTTGATAACTATGACGCAAGGGCCAGGCTCAGCAGCATCATTATCTCCAACACTTGGTTTTGAACGAAGCAGTGTGCCCATATGGAACCCTACTTCCATCACAACTCCGGATGCGCGAACAGATCAGCCCGAGACAGCAGCAGTGCTGCTGCTTGCTGGTGGGCGGCCTCCCACCCGCGTGGCTGACCAGTACGACTCGTGCACCGGAATAAAAATCCACACTCATCGCCACACCACTCTCTCTCCGGGGGTGGTGTGTTCTGCGCCGTGCCTCCCGCGCTGGGGGCCTGGTCTCCGCCGCTCCAGAATCGCAGCCCTGCTGGTGATCGTGTGATGCCCTGAACTAATGGACGACACCGCGCCGGCGCGCTGCCGCGCGGGTGCTATCTGTGTAAAGTCTCCGTGTTTTTTTCTTCTCCATAGTGTTGCTTGGTTTTGTGGTGCAAGTTCTGTGGGGCAGAAGCGAATCTCGTTCATTTCGTGATGCTGAAGTTCTTGTGTCGTGCATTACCACTTTCTGAATTGCCAAGCCCATTACCTGGTGCTCCGCTGGAAGGACGCTGTGTTTTTTCTGTCTCGGTGCGGAAGCAGCACACGGCTTTTCATTTTGTTTTGACGGCCGGACTCACGCGGGGAAGCCATTGTCTTCTCTATGTGGAACCGGTGTTCAACTTTTCCTTTGGTTTTTCAATGGGCCAAGCTCACGTACAGACGTCAACTTCTTGACTTGTCGACTTGTTGAGTGCAACCGTCGTAAGATGACTAATCACACAATCGTGATCTCTCTCCCGCACCACCCGGTGCAACATACGGGAATATAGGTTGTGGTTGCAACGCAACCAATGCTACGAGCTCTGGCTCGCAGAGCGGCGCCATCGGGCCATCAGCTGTGCAGCAGGCCGCTGGGGCTGGTGCTCAGCAGCCGGTGCTGATTTGCGGCTCGCTGGGGCAGAGTGGAGCGTTCGCCGTCTGAGTTAAGCCTGAGTCGCCTGAGTCTGAGTTCAGCCAGTTAGTTGCGCATGCTGACAGTATTATGCTGCATACCAGGTTAAAGCAATATTAGTGAATAATTTGGAAACAGTTGGTGGGCAGAAAAAAATGTTAAAATTGTGTTGGGGGTGCTCCAAACATTTGAGTGACACACTTTTTTCAGTTGTCAGTGAGTGCTCACCTAATAGTAAAAATTAATCAGAGTTTGAGACACTGTATCCAGCCCAGCCCATATTTGACCCAGAATATATAACCCTAAATCAATGACACTTGGCTATAATGTAGATCACCATCGGCCCCACACACCCCCAAACAGGCATGTTTCTAATCCTATTGGTTTAAACCCCAGAGGGGAAACATCACGACCCCTCCACTGCGTGGTGACACCAGACCACTCTTCACAGTGCATGCTAAAACCACAGCACCTTGCTTGAAAATTTTGCTGTTTCTGCCCTCCAGAGCAGTCCAGTAGACGCACCTACATATAACTGTCCAACTGCAAAAAATGCGTAAAATCACAAGAAAGGTGGTTCATACTTAACTGTAGTGTTCCTTCATGTTTTAGCTATGAAATAAGACAGAAATCAAAGTATAACACGCACTTCCACAACCTTAATCAAAATGTAAACAATAACTACCACATCGACACGTCCCCACGCTCCGAACCAATAATTCAAAAGGAAGTTGTGTGATGTTAGGTGTAGAAAATATGGGTAGAAATTAAAAAAAAGATAAATTCACTAGTCTGAGCCGCACCTAACCTAACCATGTCTCGATTTAGCGAGCCGGCCTGCGGCATACCGAGCCAATATTTCGTACACTTTCACAACGGTGCCTTACCTCTGGTACAAAGGTACCAATTGTCAGTCAGCTGATGGTTTCCATAAGCTGACTGACGATCAGCTGCCATTGTCTTTCGTCAATTCCGGTGTTTTGCTTATTTACGGCGATGGACGGCGCATGATTATGACGCTCAGGTTAAGTAAGTGTTGAAAATCGGGGTTTAAGTGGGAGTGGTGCTACGGGACCTCACTTAATGGAAAGAGGGTGTCTTGCTGATTCTGAAAATGTAGCATTTCTATAAAAAAAATATTTCGGGAAAGTGGACATCTTATTTAAGATTAGCCGTCCAGTAAAGTGGCCCTTCAAGACAAATTCAGAGTTTATCTATCAATCAATCAATCAATCAATTTTTGTTTCATTTTCCATATAGACAGGTGAAGAGAAGCAAAGGATATGAACAGCAGATAAGAAACATGAGAGAGGCAAGCAATAGTCATACAGTACAGTACAAGTGAGGCAGGTGAGTATGTTGTGAGATTAGTATGTTATGAGATTAGGACAAATAATAATGCTGGTCAGTAGAAATAACACAAAAACAAAGCAGAAAAAACAAAAGAGAAGCAATACAAAACAAAATGAGCATCCAAAACGCGCCTAACAAAACAAATTAAATGACGAAAAAACTAACATATTATAATTATAAATTAGTTTGAAGTTGTGGGCCCACATATGTTGTTCACGTTAGTCACAAACGAAGGAAAAGAAAACACCCAGGTTCACACACATTAAGCTGGATAAAAACAGAAAATAGTGGCAATTAATGAAGCTAAAACAAATTTATGAAGCAAAAACAAAGCAACAAGCAGGAAGCCAAAAGCGCAAAAGCTGGACGAAGAACATAACCAGGCGAAATGAGAGCAGAGATGACACTAAGTGCGCATAAAGCAAACGAAAACGGATAAACAAAAGTTCGAGTTAAATGGAACAGCACAAGAGCAGCGAGAAAAAGCAAAAAGAGCAATACAAGAACGAAATTAACATAGCAAAACGAAATGAGCTCACATAATATGGCGCGACACCTGATAAATGCAGACACCTCGACCATCCTCGGCGGCTGAGAGCCCATCCACCATCCGACATTATCTCCGTGAGTCTAGCGAGTGGGACCGTAGAGAGTCTGCACCGCGCGGAGATTCAAAAGACAGAATCAACACTGTCTAATCATGCGACGAGAAGGGCCTGGGGCCCGGTCATCACCGGGCCAAGCTAGCGCGGTCAACACTGACGGCCGGCCGCTTCGCACGGGCCGGCTACCGACTCCGCGCCTCAGGATTGTCGTCATCCGTCCAGCCTCCAGAAGCGAACCGAGGGCCTGGTCAGACCCTCAGCTAAATATCGGCTGCGAGAGTGTCGGCTGCTCCCCACCATTCAGATCCCAGTAGTATGGCGCACAGATGCTTTCCGCCATGCAGCTCCCGGCAGTACAGCGCACACGTAATCACCACTGAAGGCTCAGTGAACGCTGCCTAGTGGGACAGTGAACGTGAAGAAGCAGATGAGGCACCGTCACGGTTGATTTTCAGCTTTTACCTGGTCAGGTTAAACACCCTTGACCATCCTCCCAGGAGGTCGGTAGTCCACTCGCCCACTCCCCAGCCGAAAATCCGTCCCAGTCGGTGGGGAGGGGGGTGGGGGAGAGCCTGCAGAGTGCTTAGACCCATCACATCATATACCCATCTAGTTGTCTGAGAGGGCAGACAGCAGGGTTTATGCAACGCTGCATCGTGCCAGCGATGAGACCAGTCGCCTTAGGTAGATAGGCTATCCATGCAGTTCATCAGGTCCACCAATATTTGCTTGCTTATCGGATCTCCGAACCGGGATCCGTCGGGGCACCCAGATGGCACTGGTCTGGAATGGGCACCAGAGGGTTGCTGCGTCCCATGTGGCCTAGCGTGTAGGTCACTTAGTGTGAACTGGCGTCGCTGTCTCCGAATGTAGAGGGAGTCAGCCAGAGAGACGGCGATTGCGCCGAGGTAGCCGAGGCGGACGTCATGGTTAGACTTCTGCTTACAGTTGCTTAGGTTGCACACCCTGACCATCCTGTCCCATCGTGAGCGGAGAAACGGCGATTCCGCTGATGAAGTCAAGGCGGACATCGTGTTTGTTCCTCACCATGACCAACGTGTCCCATCGGCGCCAGAGAGGGGGATTTCGCCCAGGCAGTCGAGGCGGACGTCGTGGTTTGTCTTCAGCTTCCGGTTGCACATGTTCTACACCTTGAGCATTGTGTCTAATCGTGTGCTAGAGAGACGGTAATTTCGCCGTGATAGTCGAGGTGGATGTCGTGGTTGGTCTTCAGATTACGGTTGGTTAGGTTTAACACTTAGACCATCTAGTCCCATCCGGCTGAACGAATCAGTAGATAGGCTCTATATAGCTGGGGAGAATAGCGCACGTACATAGGGGAGAAGCCAGTCTGCAAAGTATGGCAGCAGGCTAGACGAGTCGCACCAGCTATCTAGAATTCTCGCACCGATTCGCACCGCCAGCCACCAAAAATTCGCACCAATATGCAATACATTAGGGAGAAAACGCACCTATCCCTACCTACTTTTTATCCCCCTCCCATGTCGTTATAAACGTTCATTCATACCCATACCTTAGGCGGATCCGGGATTGCCAATTGGGGGCGCATCCGGCCCAGGGGTCGTCACTTTTGGCCGGAAAACCTATCAGGCATGGGCGCCAAATCGTATCAGTGTGTGCGGATTTTCGAATCCTGGGGGAGGGTGGGGGTGGGAAGCGGTATTTCAGGGGCACCGAGCGTCGATTGGGGGAAGGGGGTATATGCCACCTCTGCCCCCTGGATCTGTGTATGCCCCAAACCCCGAAAGCTGTCACCATACCACCACTCCCTTCAGCTAGCCTGTTCCCTCCCCACCCATTCAGGTTCTATCTTTCAGGGCCTTCCAACCAACTAACTACTATTGTAGCAATATTCAACAGTACAATGTTTTTTTTTTGCTGGAGTTGATGCATACTAATCCCCATTTCCTCTCTTAACATGGACTCTCTACATGGACAAAAAAAAACATATGTGGGCCCACAACTTCAATCAAACATATAATTATAATTGGTTAGTTTTTTCCGTCATTTTATGTTTTGTTAGGCACGTCTTGGATGATCTGTCTGCTCATTTTATTTTGTATTGCTTCTCTTTTTTGTTTTTCTGCTTTGTTTTTGTGTTACTTCTACTGACCAGCATTATTATTTGTCCTAATCTCATAACATACTAATATCACAACATACTAACCTTGTGCTGTACTGTATGACTATTGCTTGCCTCTCTCATGTTTCGTATCTGCTGTTCATGTCCTTTGCTTCTCTTCACCTGTCTATATGGAAAATGAAATAAAAAATTGATTGATTGATTGATTAATACCAAAGTTTACTATTTTTTAAAGGATATCTTGCCATAGGCAGATCCAGGGGGCAAAGGGGGCACATGCCCCCATCAACCCCGGCGCCCCTGAAATGGTCACGGTGCCCCCCTGAAATGTTGCTTCCCCCAGGATTTGAAAATTGGCACCCATAGATAGGATTTTGAACCCACCTGATACGTTTTGCACATCAAAAGTGGCGCCCCCCAATCGGCAATCCTGGATCCGCCTATGTATCTTGTCCATCACTGTAATTGATTTGGTTATATTACGTCTGCACCTGCAGCGCAGAGCAAAATCCTATATCATCACGCCCGGCAGAGTGGCAAAGTCTCGGGGAACAGTAACTTGAAACTCTCTGTTAGGATACGAGGTGGTGAGAGGAAAACTCAGTGTTCGGCGGGACTATCGTTGAAAGCTTTCGCTCATTTTAAGTTCACATCCTACCAAAAGCCAACTATGCATAATAAAAAGCCCCCAAAAGTATTGTCCTTTTAGTTTGGACTATCCATAATAGTTGAATTTACCCATCAGTGCTAAAAAATTAATTTCAAACACATTATTTTGCGGCAAATGTGGCACACTTAGCCTAACCGGCGCAATTGTGTCATAATGGTTTATCTTTAGTTAATTATTCCTTCTGCCTATGATTTAGTTGGTTTTCAGTGTCGCCACCCTCACACCAGTATCAGAAATTCGCACCAGGGTAGTAAAATTTGCACCACTCGCTCCAGCCTCGAAGGGCACTCGCACCGACAAGATCTCGTCCAAAGTGCCATACTTTGCACACTGGGGGAGAAGTGCGTCCAGCTGATACATTCTGTGAGATCCCGGGTGGTGTGCTCGTAGTCGGTTTGTATGTCCTCCAGTTCCATAGTCTTGACACGAGAGATGAACACAAGCTGGTAGTTTTATGCCGAGGATTTACTGATGATGCTTCATTCGTGCAGCACTTGAGCAGATGGGTGATATTACCGATCCACAGGGGCCCTATGGAAACGTCTACAGCTCAAAACGTCTACACTACAATTCATCTACAGGTAAAACGTCTACGACTAAAATCGTCTACAGCTAAAATCGTCTACAACCAAAATCGTCTACAATTATATTATCTACAGCTCATAAAGTCTACAAAATGCTCCGTTAGGGGAGACTAAAATCGTCTACAACTAAAATCGTCTACAACTAAAATCGTCTACAAAACCAATATCTACAATAAGGAGGTCAAAATAACAACAGTTCACATAGTCCACAAAATGAAATGCTCAGATAAGGACTTTCTAGCCCTCGTGCTCTAAGGTATATGAAAAAGACGCTAGATGGCAGGAAAACCGTATAGTGCAGCGCACAATGGGATAGGTGTCTTTGTAGTATAATAAGAAATAAGAATGGATAATAGTGTAAAAGTAAAGGTATTTTGCGGTAGTTGCGCTGATTGGTTTCCCGCGCTTTCACAGCCCTGGTTTTTTATGGCGGAAATGATGAAAACACTTATAGGTTCAATGACCCTGAATACGCGGGAACCATAGGCGGATAGAGGATTTCAAACAGGGAGGAGCTCTTGCTCAGGAGCGGACGATATCTTGGGACAGATCATAGGCCGGGTTAGAGGGGATAGCCTTTCCCCTTGGACTGAGCTCTGTGATGACTGATGGGCGTTTCGTGAATTGATATTGGGAGATCCCAACGCCACCTAAATGTTGTCCTTACTCTTGGGACCCACCCTTGGATCCACCGAGACCAACTGTTGAGGGCCCCCAAAACCAACACTCGGGGCGCCCAGAGACCAACTCTTTGGTGGCTCCGAGACGATGGAACAATTGTTTGGCACGGATACCATCTCTGGGGGCCCAAATGGTTTGTCTTGAAGCGTCCAAGCCATAGGCGGATCCAGGATTTCTATTCGGGGGGAGGGAGCACCTTCCAGGGGACGGGGGGCATCCGGACCAGGGGGCGCCACTTTTGACCGGCAAAACCTATCATGCGGGTGCAAAATCCTATCGATGGGTGCCAATTTCCGCATTCCTGGGGGTGGGAAGCGACGTTACAGGGGGGGTGGCGCCGTGACCATTTCAGGGGGCACCAAGGAGCGATCGGGGGCACGTGCCCCCCTTTGCCCCCTGGATCCTCCTATGGCCCAAACATGTTGGATCCAGAACTTCATTTAGGGAGGGTGGCTATGGGACTTGACCCTTCTTTATTGCTCCGAAACAGTCTCCAGCTATGCAGGTAACGTCCGCCCCGGTGGGCCCCTGAGCCAACTTCGCCATGGAGGGGGAAGGTATTCAACCCCCCCTCCTCGAACTCGGCTCCTATACAGGATAGCGAAAAAGTTCGAACTCTGGTGGATGGCTCATACCAAGTCATGAAGAAACTACATTAGTCACTTTTTGACTCCGGTCAATATTGAGGTCATGGCAGGTCAAAAAAGGTGGCATAGTTTCGGGGCTCTGGCGTCCGCCTGAGTGGTGTTAGAATAGTTTGGGCACCATTCGGATTGCTTCCTCTTGTTACGACTAATCGAATAATGTATAATATGACTATACTAGGTCAAAATGCAAAAATGACCTGACCTGAGGCCAGGTCAAGGTCACTATCTGATCTAGCATAGCCAATATGCACATCCATTGATTCGTAATAACACCCTAAACGTAATGGTATCAAAATGAAAGCTTCATCGTCATGTCCTCCTGAGCTATTGACCCAGGTCTAAAAATCTGCTTATGTAGCAGTGTCTATGAAAACAGCAGGAGTTCGATACTCTATGTTCAGATTATATTCATCATTTCTATAATCGCCACAAATCATACATCATTTGAAAGCCCTTACCGAGACCATTCCGAAACAGGTCTTTATATTGCTCTATCGCCTAGCGTTCTTGACATAGAGCACAAAATGTGCCGTAAACATCAATTTTGGCCGTAATGTATTAAATGCCATTGACTTTAGCATGAGACCCAACGGATCACCAAACACGGGGACATTTGATTTTGCTTAAAATCGGTATGCAAGCCAAGAAACATGACATACAAAACCAGTTCCTGGTTTTTTGCGGGGCACAGCTTGGTTCAGGCTCCAGAGGCTGTTGAAGTGAACGTCAAATCCTTCGTATCCCGAGGTCAACGGAATTATTTTCGATCCCCTGAAAAGAATCATGTCAAATCATACCAGGGATGCGGAGCCGGAGCCGGAGCCGGTCGGAGCCGACCATTCTACCCGGAGCCAGAGCCGCCGAAACACTTTTGATCGGAGCCGGAGCCGTCAGAAAGGGTCCGGCACCGGCTCCCAAAGAGCTCTAAAATTACCAAAAATCAAACGTGAAATGGTCACATTTTACCTCGTGAGATGTCGCATGGAAACACATTTATTTACCTGAAATATTACACTTTCTAAATATGTTATGTATATCGAGATAAGTGAAATCTTGCAACTAGGGTGTTCCGTAGACGGTCTCACTCTCAGGCAGGGGATGCGCTCCGGCCATTTAGCATGGGCAGAAATTGGCAACAAATGAAAGCATTGGCGAACACTGGCGGATCCATGGGGGGAGGGTGGCAAAAAGGCAGTTTCCTCCAAACCACCCATTTTTGGCGATTTTATGCCGATTTTCTTCTTCAAACCATGTTTTTCACGATTTACCCCATACCGTCGGCCTGCATCCGCCCCTGTTGGCAGACGCAGGTGGAGGCCATTCCGGCCATGGACCCCCAAAGCCCTGGAAGGAGGGGGGCAGACTATCTTTTGGCCCCCAAAGGCCGAATAAATTTTTTGAAAAAGGTATTTACACTAGGTCTGTCGAGCAATAAAATATTTGCTCCCACCCCCGTTTCCCCCTAGGAGAGTTATCATGTACTCGGAGAAGTAGTTTATACTAGGTCTGCCGAGAACCGAAATCGCACATCCCGTCCCCCCCCCAAAGGGGAGAGACAGATTTGGGTTTGCCCCCCCACCCCCAAACTGGGTTCTGCGTCCGCCCTTGATTATGAAAGAGTATGGTTTTTGTTTCTTAAATTATTCTCCAAACATTTATCTATTCAAAAACCTAAGTTTCATTGCAACCGTGCCTCAAACCTACCCATCACATCCGTTAGAAAATCAACATCCCCATGACAGCACTCAATCGCATGCGATGAAGCTACTGCTTACTAATCCCAGGTCCAGACTAAGAGCAGACATATTGGAGGCAATGTTGCTGCTCCGCTCCAACCGCGATCAAGTGGTGTAGTGAGCGAACCAGCTGCTGGGCACTGGGCAGTATAGGGTAGTTGGTTTCGATTTTTCTCGAAAAGGAATTATGCCATCAGCCTATCTGATGTGTTTTTCGATGTTGAACACTGTTAGCTCATCGAAAGTTTTCTTTGCGGGCCGTCCAGGCTTACTTGATCGTTGTATCTTTAATTTTTTTATGTGGGTTTGCGGGCATGTCTGGCCCATATTTCTGTTTGCCATAACAGTGCAGTGCAGTTTGCCATACGAATACACTGCAGTGTAGGTTGGTCCAGTTTTGAGGTTCTCTGGCCATTGGCATCTGGTCAAGAGAGTTCGTTCATCCAGTCGCCATTTTTCATTCGTACAAATAAATAATCACTTTGTATCTGATGGACTTTCACGCCCTTGAAAACGTGTCGATCACATTTTGGATATAGGTACCTTGCCGAAGCCGGAGCCGGAGCCGGTCGGAGCCGACTATTTTGCCCGGAGCCGGAGCCGGAGCCGTTAGGACACTTGAACCCGGAGCCGGGGCCGGAGCCGGAGCCGAAATCATAACCCCGGACCGGAGCCGGAGCCGTCCAAAATTTTCTCGGCTCCGCATCCCTGAATCATACATCAATTGAAAGCTCTTACCAAGACCATTCCGAAACAGGTCTTTATATTGCTCTATCACGTCGCGTTCTTGAGATAGAGCACAAAATGTGCGCTAAAAATCAATTTTTGTCGTAATGCATTAAATACCATTGACTTTAGAATGGAACCTAAAGGATCACCAAAATCGGGGACAATTATTTCGCTTAAAACCAATATGTAAGCCAGGAAACATGAAATACAAAACTATTCCACAGCTTTTTTTGCGGGGCACAGCTTGTTCAGGCTCCACAGGCTGTTGAAGTGAGCATGAAATCCTTCGTATCAAGAGGTCAACAGAATGATTTTCGCTCCTGTGAATCGAATCAGGTCAAATCATACATCAATTAAAATCACTTACCGAGACTTTTCCAAAACTGGTCTTTATTTTGCTCTATCGCGTCGTTTTCCTGAGGTACAGCACACAACAAGCCGTAAAAATCAGTTTTGGCCGTAGTGCATTAAATGCCCTTGACTTTAACATCGGAGCCTGGAGCCTGAACCAAGCTGTGCCCCACAAAACACCGTGAACTGGTTTTTTATTTCAGATTTCCTGGCTTGCATACTGATTTTAAGCGAATTAAATTGTCTCCGATTTTGGTGATCGGTTGTGTCCGATGTTAAAGTCAATGGCACATAACGGCCAAAATTGATTTGTAAAGCACATTTCGTGCTATATCTCAAGAACACGACGCGATAGAGCAAAACAAAGACGAGTTTCGGAATGCTCTCGGTAAGGGCTTTTAAATGATGTATAATTTGACGCAATTCGATTCACGAGAGCGAAAATCATTCTATTGACTTTGGGATATGAAGGTTTTGACGTTGGTTCCGGCTCCAGACGCTGTTGAAGTCAACGTCAAATCCTTGATATCCCAAGGTCAACAGAATGATTTATGGGGGTCCTTTTAGACCCCCTCGGGTTTTTCCAAAGTGACCAAAGAACGGCAACGCGCAGCGCCGCCAAACTTGGTCTACCTGTTCCTTCATCATTTTTACATCTTTCCTGAAAATTTTAGCTCAAGTTCATATCAGGTCAGGTCACCAGGCCAGGTGAAGTTGCCTCACCTAAAAAATGCTTAGTACTGCATAACTAAAAGGAGGATTAATCGATGAAGTTGAAACTCATACCACATATTGGGCCCACCAGGAGCTACAACAAACGTTCCGGGATTTTTTATATTTGCGACCTAAGGTCATAAGTAGAGCATGACCTCCCCATTGTAAATACATGGGGAAATCATGAAATGAGCTTTTCTCAGTAAGTACGGATGAAATCAACTTCAAACATCGGCTACTTTCTCGTAGCCCATTTCTGAGGTTGATACCAAACATTTTGACTTGTGACCTTTGAAAGGTCACCTTAGGTCAAATAATCATTTTTGGTGTTTTGTTCTATAAATTTTTCATAAATAAAGATATAACTTTTATTTTGTCACTGAAGTGTTTGTATAGTCACTGCAAGTCAAATGATATACATCATGACTATACCAGGTCAATTTGGGTCAGACCGTTCAACTGGGTCAGGTCAAATTTTTAAATTTGACCTGGTACAGCAATATTATATATCATTCGATTTGTGTTGACGAGAGGATTGCAATGGTGCATCTACTATGACTGTACCTTGCTTGGTTTGAAAGTTATTAGCGAAAAAGGAAGCGCCCCTATGCATGGGTGGCTATGGACATTCCCAAGAACATTCCCAATATTCAGTGTCCTGTAGCTCCCTAGGCTTTGACCTGACACGAAAATCATTGCCACTGTAATGAAAGAGAAACTCAAGGGCTTTCGAATGGTGTTAAAAAAGTTTCTAGCTATCATGGTTTCTGAGATATATGAGGTTTTCTTAGTACGCCTCATATGGGCGATTTTGACCCATTTTGACCTCTGGTGACCTTGATTTTGACCCGACGAGCAAAATGACCTAACTATTTTCGATATCATTTTTTAAGAGCTTTTGATCACGATAGGTCACGATAGCTTTACCCCGCGCCCCACCGGGGGTCCGGCGCCACCTTCGCCCCACCGGGGATCATCGATAGCCCCCTCTAACTCCGAAAATATGGGGGTTAGCGAAAATCTGTTAAGTGCATTAGAAATTTCGCGTAAATTCAGTACGAAATCACTCCGCATGTTAAGTGCTCAGGTCAATGGTTTGACCTCCAGAGGCCAAGAAAGGTCACGATAGGCTATTTTCACTCAAATATGCAATGCCTAAGAAAACTGGGCATAACTCCTATACCATTAGAGTTATTGAGATCTGGTTAAGTATATTTGATAGGAAATTGCCAGGCCTTTTTCCGCTATGTGGAACGTAAAGATCTCCCGCCAGTGGTTTGACCTCCAGAGGTCACCTCGTGACCTAATATGACCTGAGGTCACGAAAGGTTAGAAAGTGACCTTGCCGTTTATGAAATGAAAGCCAGTGACGAGATAAACACGATGGTGTTTGTTTCAGCGCTTTAGCGCTGATGTTTACTTTACGAGGTTTACTCCGCCGATGGACCTGCTGCTAAGTGGGACGCTTTTGTTCGCATTTTTACATCTCTGCTAGACACCGTGGCACCCGTTCGGCGAGTGCGTTTGCCACCACCATCTGCCCCGCGCGTGACCGGGCCGACCCGTGAGCTGCTCAGCAGGCGCCGCGCCGCCCTGGCGGCCGGGCCGGCAGCCCGCCACGAGTACAAGGTCATCAATCGGCAGTGTCGGGCAGCTATACGTCGGGACTGCCGCAATGACCTGCTGCAGCGTGTGAACGAGGCCGGTCCGAGCAAGACATGGCAGGTCATTCGGCCGATTATCGGCAGTAAGAAAAGTACCACTTCTGTTCCGAATGTTACACCAGACGCTCTTAATCAATTCTTTGTAAATGTTGGACCTCGCACCGCAGCTAGTGTTGCGCCGCCGCTCTCTAACTTACCAGTTAGGCTCCCGCGTGTACCTGCGTGTGGCTTGAAGATCGGACCAATTTCAGCTGACGACTTGTGCATTACTTTAGGTTCCATGAAACCCTCTACTTCTGTCGATGTTTCTGGTCTTAATATTGTGATTTTTCAGCGTTTTACTTTGGCGTTCAAAATGTGTTACTTCATATCATTAACTCTAGTCTTGTGACCGGTTTAGTACCACGACAGTGGAAGCACGGCATGGTTGTTCCAATACTGAAAGGCGGAGACACAACCAAACCATCTAACTGGCGTCCTATCACTATTCTACCAGCAGTGACAAAAATTACCGAACGTATAGTCCACAACCAACTAAGTACGTATTTCACCAAAAACCATCTGCTTTCACACACGCAACACGGCTACCGGAAGAATCATTCCACCGAAACTGCGCTCACAGTAGTTACTGACCAGGCGTACCAAGCCATGGATAAGGGGCATATTTCAATAATAGTTCTTACGGATCTTTCAAAATGCTTCGATGTAATTAGTCACGAGAAATTGCTGGAAAAATTTGAGCAGTATGGTGTTGACGACCACTGGTTCAGGGATTACCTCCGTGATCACTATCAACAAGTCAAAATTACGAACGGTTTTAGCGGTGGCGCAACAACACAGGGGAATGGCAGTTCGAAACTCTCCAAATCACTCCAAAACTCGGTGGGCGTTTTCCAAGGCGGAAGTTTATCCTGTATCATGTTTTCAATCTTCGCAAACGATATGAATTTGTATATTAAGAATTCCACCATGGTTCAATTCTGTGACGACGTTCAGCTCATCATATCCGGCCCAAAAACAGAACCTTGATACTATGGTATCATTGCTTGAGCATGACATAGCTGTACTTTTAGATTGGTTTTCTCAAAACGCCCTCAAAATCAACCCAGCAAAAACCCAGGTCATCGTACTCGGAACCCGTGCAATGCTCCAAAATTTGCCAAAAATTAGTATTCGGGTGGGCAACACAGAAGTAACAGAAACAAGGGAAGTTAAAAACCTAGGCGTGCATATGGACCGGAACCTGACGTTCGAATCGCATGTTGATAGCATCACTAGGAAATGTACTGGCATTCTCATTGGACTCATGCACATTCGGCACATCATTCCACAGTCAGTACTGAAACTATTAATACAGTCACTCGTCATATCTCACATCAGGTACTGTATTTCAATTTATGGGACTTGTGGAACAACTCAACTCCACCGAATTAAAAAAGTGATCAACTTCTGTGCTCGTGTCTTAACTGGGAAGAGAAAGTTTGAGCACATTTCTTGGGAAGTAGCCAGATTACGACTGCCTGACCCCGCACAGCTGCTTACCTACCACCGGTTGAGCATTGTTCATAGCGTGTTGATTACCGGTGAGCCGTGTGTGCTTGGTGAAATGTTTACCTTTACTGACCATAGCTACGGTACGCGACAGGCGGGACTTTTACGTCCCACCCGTGCTAGAAACAACGCAGGGAAGCGAAGATTATGCCATGCTGCCATTGCACAATATAATGACCTGCCACCTGATCTAAGAACCAATACCAGAATGCCAGGTTTCCGAAACTCACTGAGAAGTTTATTGGGCCTGTAAGCGTAAGCTCGCAGTATTTTATATCATATTACGTGTGTGATTGCATTTGAGTACTTGTGTTTTTACTGCCTGTATCGCTGACTTCACTGTTACTTTTACACTTTCCACGACCCCTTCATTGAATTGACGATGGAACATGAAAAGCCTTGTATCGAGTGTAAGGATGTTCTGAAATACATTGATTGATTGATTGATTGATTGATTAGCTTAATTATGTCAAAAGTTATTGTCAAAATACTGTTTTTGACCCCTGGTGACCTCGGATGACCTTGGAAAAGTCAAAGGGCAAATATGACCCCTGGGATCCGTGAAAGGGTGTCCAAAAACGCTGTTCTGAGCAGTCTGAGCATTTGCAATCATTTTTGTGACTTTTAGATCATGAGACAGCTTTTTCCCATGTTTTTCCAATGGGAGAGGTCGCCTCGTGACCTGAACTCAGGTCACGAAATCGAAAACTCCCGGATATACACGTTGTAGACCCTGGAAGGGTCATTAAGTGTAGCAAGTTTCAAATCGATCGACAAAGAAATGTAGCTCTTATAGAGCTTCAAAGTTCAAGTGAGGTGACCTTGGTTGACCTCGCCTGGTGACCTGACTTTGGGTGACCCAGGGTAAAAGTTTTCAGGGATGGTGGGAAAATGATGAGGTGAGAGATAGAGCCCTCAACCGCGGTGCTGCGTTTCGTCGTTTTTCTGCTATCTCGAAAAAACCTTAGGGGGCCATCAATGGCCCCCGGAGGGCGAGGGTTAAGTTAGGTCACGATAGGCTATTTTCACTAAAATTTGCAATGCTCAAGAAAACTTGGCATAATTTTTATACCATTAGAGCTATTGAGATCTGGTAAAGTACATTTGATATGGAAATGTCCGACCTTTTCCCGCTATGTGGAACGTAATGACCTCCCTCCATTGTTTTGACCTCCAGAGGTCACCTCGTTACCTAATTTGACCTGAGGTCACGAAAGGTCAGAAAGTGACTTTGCCGTATAGCAAATGAAAGCCAGTGACGAGACATACACGAAGATGTTTGATTCAGAGCTCTAGCTTATTAGGTCAAAGGTTATTGTCAAAATACTGTATTTGGCCGGTGACCTTGGATGACCTTGGATAGCTCAATGGGCAAATATGGCCCCTGGGATCCGTAGAAGGGTGTCAAAGAACGTTTTTTTGAGCAAGCTTGACATTTGAAATCGTTTTTGTGACTTTTAGATCATAAGACAGCTTTTCTCCATACTTTTTCAATGGGAGAGATCACCTCGTGACCCGACCTCAGGTCACGAAATAGAAAAATCCCGGATATAAATTTTGTAGATCCTGGAGGGGTCATGAAGTATAGGAAGGTTCAAATCGATCGAATAAGAAATGTAGCTCCTATAGAGCTCAAAAGTTGGTCAGGTGACCTTGGTTGACCTCGCCTGGTGACCTAACCTTGGGTGAACCGGGGTAAGAAATTTCAGGGATGGTGGGAACATGATGGGCTGAGAGGAAGAGCCTTCGACCGCGGAGCTGCGCATCGTCGTTTTTCTGCAATCCCGTTAAAAACCTTATGGGGACCATCGGTGGCCCCGATGGGGCGAGGGTTAAAACAAGAACCCAAAGCCAGCACGACAGCTTGTCTGGGAAAGTTCCAGTTCCTCTACAAGCCCTTGAACCGGAAGCGCTTCGTGAAAAAGGTCTAGGCACCTACTACCCTAGTGCACTCGGGTCTTCCAGGTGAACCCCCAAAACTGGACCCAATCCAACCCCAGCCCAGACCGCTCCAAGCACAAAAGGCTAACTCGGACACGCTTCCCGCACCAAACGCCGATCAGCAGCCATCCTTCGGCCATCGACAGGCGTGACGAGCCGTCGACAGGCCGTTTTCCACTAAGAAGTGAAAACAATTTACCACAGAGCTATTCGATGCGAGGGAACGGTTAGAAAAGACGTAACTAACAAGAATGTATGGAAATAAATAGTGTGGGCCTGAATGTTTGCATGACGTATTGACACCGAATGAACAGTTTTAAAACTGCTCTTAATTGTGGGTCCCTTGGGCTGGGGCCCACCTTGAGGTGGGTCACCTCCGGGGTTGCCCCCACCCCACTTTTCAATCGGTTCCCCTGTTGTTCAATGTGTGGGAAGACTTCAAGCTAAATAGTTTGAACCCACAATTGAAGTCCTCGTTGAGTCCCAGTTAAAAGGCAATGAGATGAAATGGATTACGGTCTAAACTGATTTTTGGAGCATGTTAAATTCTACCATAGGAGGGCGAAGGGCTAGATCAAAATAAAGACGTTTCAGAATGATTCCATCAAGAGCTTTCAGATTATGTATAATTTGTCTCGATAAAGCACAGGGGAGCGATCTAGATCGCTGACCCAGCTGGGTCTGCAAAAAACAAAGGGATTGCCGTTAAGTTCATCGCTATCTAATGCCTAAGCCAGTGCTGGCACCGCAAAATGTCTTGGAGCGTTTTCGCATAATACTGTGTACAGTGTGTAGACCAATTGCGTTCCAAATCAATGTGTCTCACAATTGAGGTCCTCGGTGGGAAGTTAATGGAATTTAATACACCACGGTGAGGACGGATTTTTCGGCAGAGTATTTAAGACGCTGCCATCCATGCCAGATCCCGGAGACAGCCCGGCCCGCTGACGATGGAATCGCAGGTCAAGCTATTGGTGGCCACCACAGTCGGCTCTCGACAAGGCCACCAAAGTCACCACCACCACCTGACCCTGCACACAGCACGTTTTCCAGGGGCCGCACGGCTCGTCCTTCCATGAGGTTTGCGCTATGTATAGCAACGACTTTTCCAGGCGCCAGTGAATTAAAGACGGTCCTCAACTCCATATTCAACGTGGCCAACTAGTCTTCCACAACAGTACGCCGCCCTGGTCCGTTGAAGGGGCAGTCACAGGACCACGCCGCCAGATACCAAGGAGTGAGGTCATGTCCTGCACCGCCTAGGTCATCGCCGTCGCCCAAGCTGCGCAGCCCATCCCTCCATAGATAGTCTAGTGAGACCACATCATCGAAGTCGTCGCCGCCTCCACATCCACTAAGCTCGCACGTCTCCTGGTTTTACCCTCTGATAACACTGGTCAACAGCCAAAATGGATCCGGCACGTGAGCACCTGTTTCTGCCTATTTCGATACCGCTGATTTCAAATTTAGTAACCGTTTTTTTGCCATCGGACCTGGTTTTTTCTCCAGAGCATACCTGTTGTATAGCCCCTACACTTTCCACACACTGTCATCAGCCTAGCTTTTTGTGGAAAATATAGATCAAGGATGTCGAGAATCCGGATTATCTGCACCCAGACAATGCAGCTTATCAATATACATGTGAATTTATTGCAACGAAAGACTACCTCGCATTCAAGTGCATGAACATTGTACATTGAACAAGGTTTGCGCTCGGTCGCACAAGCTCGGTGGTATTGCAGACCGAGAGGTGAAGTCGCAACATTATATGATGATTTTATGTCAGAGTCACCTCCCTTCAAGGTCGAGTCTAAATAAAAAGTCACAGGTCAAGGTCATACCACCATTTCAAGGTCAATGACCCTAATGCCTTTGGTCGGATGATACCACCTAATATGACGTATATCATGCTATGACGTCATACGCTAGGTCACTCAATCTTGAGCTCAAAGTCGCAGGTTCAAGACAAAGGTCATGGGTCAAGGTCAAACCTTATTTTCCGCCCGATGGTTGCCATAGTGCTAGTTGCAATACACGGTATACGCAAAATGTAGTATTTTGACGTCAAAGGTCAATGCCCTTGAACGACCTTGGCCCAAAAATTTCAGAGAACATTGCCTCAGACCTTTTCTCTGTTACTTTAGGCCACTTTCTCTCCATATCCGGCTTCTCATCACATAATCACGGCATTTCCCAATGGCTACCCTGCACATACAGAATTTGACTTATATGGCCTCGTTTTACCTTGAATATATTGACCTAGGTCTATGAAAATCGGGTTTAAGGTAGAAAACCCTAGCCTCCACAAACATCTAAACGTTCATTTTCCTAGACCTCTTGGGTTTTGCACTGTCAATGTCACTGATGCTAAGAAGGCTTGTACAAAGACGACACACAGACATACTGGATCTCAAAATTCTGATCTGATACATTTCTGCTGCCAGATTCGTGTTCAGCGCCACAAATTACACTAGAAACGGACTATTTTATATTGGACCACGACAAAAGTTAAATTTTGTTGACCAGTGTATTTGGTACTTACACAAACACCACCAGGAAGACCGCACAAGCTGCTATTCTCAATATCTTACGTGGTCTTCAGGTCTACTGTAAGATCCCGTGGTTGCCCCAATCAGAAAATGAAGGCGGGCGAAGTCGACGTCATTACCGAAGTGCCTCCGATTCGCACGCTCAGGAGCTCCGACTCTTCGGAAGAGGGCTAAAAGGATGGTGTACCACAGTGAACGATTGATGATGAAGAGGATGATGCTGCTGATGATGACGCTGATGATGATGATGATGTTGATGGCGAGGGTGCTTTCACGGAAACAATTTTATGCGACATCATCAGTGTCTGTTTGCAACAAGTTTGAAGTGTAGTACTTGCTAAAGTATCTATTTATATTGCATTCACGCCTACCCGAATACATTGCCAAATTAACTTTGTTTTCATGAAATTTTAGGTGTAGAGCTTCCTTTAAGTGAAAAAGGCGTAAAAGCATTACGTGACGGTCTTTGGGTCATTTCCCGATAAGTTTGGGCGGCCCAAGACTTTTGTCCTGAAAAACGGTCATCGGCCGCACAGTGCAGTGGGGAAACTATCGAACTGCGCATATAGGTAAAGTGAAGTTATTCAATGACGAATGTATTCAGGTTTGCTTCTCGGAAGGGGCAGACTACTGCCTTACATGGTATCGAGAGGCGGGTGCCCTGGTCTTCATATTTGCATCAGCACGATTCGCACGTTGCTTGCAAGCTCTCAATGTGAAGAAGTTCGCAAAATAGTTTTCGTCCTGTTCATTGTTGTTACTCACCCCTTTCCGTGTTAGAGCCGCAAACCCCGTGTTAGAGCCGCAAACCGTCTACGTAAGACACACTGCATACAGACTGCACTCACGATTCAATCTATTGTCATTCGGTTGGGATATGGGTCATTCCGCGTCAAATCGATCAAGAAAATCCCCAACTCCCTCTGATTTTTATGAAACTTGGTAATGCGCTTCCTCCATGTAGTACAACACCACATGCAAATTTCCAGGACCCAGTGACCTCTGGGGTCAGATCTAGAGGTCATCGAAGGTCACCAGTTGTTGCCAACTTGTCTTCAATTAAGTGTATATATATATATATATATATATTTCCCGTCTGAAAATAGATTGAGCAACACAATTTTGGAAAATCACTAACAAATAATTGGTCATTCTAAAGCTGTACAAAAATTTGACTTGACCTTTACCTGACCCTTGACCTAGCCCGGCCAAATTAAAAAAATAATAATTTTGACCCATTTTGCCTGCTTCAAATTTAGTGAAACTTTGTCACACAGATGGCTATACCACCGTGCAAGCATGCATAAAAAGAAAGGCGGAGACTAGAAAACTTTCTGAGATACAGGTAGTTAAACATGGTAGTGCAGTGTGGTGTGAAATTATTGGTACCAGGATGCTTTCAAACTTGCGTGAGACACAGTACACCCCAGATGTGGCCACAGTTTGCTGTTGTGATATGTCTCAATGGCGTTTGAGGAAACCTGAGACAGATGTTAGACGAGACAGAGATGCGACCCTACTACTCGGTGGAGGGTGATCCGTCGATAGCGACGATGCCCGCTAGCGACAAAACACTGAGCTATTCGTTGCTGTGAGGCTTACTAGCGCAGATGTGTCTTCAGTGAGAACAGTTGAGCAGTTTTAAGAAGAAAAAACGCACCCACAGAGTTGACTGACTTCGATTCGCAGCCTGGAACTGAATAGTCTTGATTTCTTTGACCGGAAATGGGAAACTCATCTGGATACGAACGACGGAGTGACAGGTGGACAACATGTTCTGACCCGTTTCATCGACATGAGGGAAAAACTGTTAAAAAAGGGTGTAGGCCCGTGATTACGAAATGGGTGATTCAGTATCCTGACCTGGAGTTAAATGTGAACAAATATGTTTGCACATCTTGTCGATTGATGCTTTCCAAAGGTACGGTCCCAGGTCCATCAGTGGAGCCAGCGCAAATGCCACAAGAGCCTCTCTCAGAACCAGGACCTTCTGGGCTCCATAGTATGGTCGAAAGTACAGACCCTTCAACACCAGAAACTGAGAACTCCAGCGATGGAGTCATGAATTCGGATCAATCTGTTGAGGTCATAAATCAATCGGCGCAGGCCCTAGGAGAAACGCCAATTCAGCAAAAGCGAATAAGAAGGTCTAAGAAGTACAGAAAGACGAAATTATAAAAAATCGGACTTCTCCCCATAGGAAAATTGAGTGGATCGATCCAGAGGCAGCATTTTGCATTCCTCAACCACAGGAAGAGAAAGCAAAAAACTTTGATGATATGATGAACCAACTTCGTCAGAAATTCAAAGACTCGACCAAACCCAGTGACAAAATAAGAGTGATGACAATGGTACCAAGAACTTGGACTATTCGGAAGATTGCAAAGGAGTTTAGCACACCTTATCATCTAGCAAGATGTGCCAAGCATCTGCAGGAAACGTCGGGCTGCCTATCAGAAACAAATCCGAAACCTAGAAAAAGTGTTAAGCCCCGACACGGCCAAGCTAGTCAAGTATTTTTATAGGGATGGCGACAAAGTCGTGAGATGCCTGGAAGTAAAGACTTCGTCACTATCCAAAACAAAGAAACAGCGAAACGGGAGAAAAGAAAGCAACGTCTCGTTCTGTGTAACCTCAAAGAGGCTTACCGATGTTTCAAAGACGCTCATCCAGAGCAAAATATTGGTTTTACCAAGTTTGCGGAACTTCGTTCGAAAGAGTGTATTTTGGCAGGAGCCAGCGGCACCTATTCAGTATGTGTTTGTGTGATTCACGAAAATGTGAGGTTAATGATGGCTGGTGGAAAAGTGTACAGCTTGAGTGTTAATGGAACTCAGTTGAAAACATTGGACCACTGTCTGGCACAAATCCAGTGCAATCCTCCCTCCCTCACTACAATGTAAGGAGCGCAAGTGTGAACAGTGCCCCAAAGCAGCGAAATTCGGCGAACAGCTGCTGGCCGACTATGACAACCAGGGTTGGCAGCAGCCGGCAGAAAGTGGTTTAAACCGGCTGGCATAAACCCGGTGGCAAAAAGTGGCAAACACTATGAAATACTAAATATAACTGATATTCGCGTTGGATATGAATGTAAAGGCATCTTCTGGGGTGAAAACGTATATTACTGTGTATTGGGAAGGCTTCAGCACTCTCTTCTTCCATTTCACCACACGACTTCAATAATCTGTTCAAACCGAATGGTCTTTTATGGCTGGAACCAATCATTGGCAGATCCAGGGGGGAGACAAGTAGCTATTCGAAGAGACAGTAGCCCACCCAAGGGGAGAGGCAGACGCAGGCACCCATGGAGGGCAGAAATGAGCCTGATCTGGCTTTTAGTACCAGTTCTACTCTCACCTTGCTGTCCCTGCCCCTAGCGTGCCGCCCCTGCGTTGCAGCATTCGCCCAATATGTGATTCAAGCCGCCCCTGTTCCGAAACTGCCGCCTCTTCACCAGGGAAAGAAATCCTGCGCGTGACATGCCGCCCCCATTAGCCTGCCGCCCCCAAACGAAAATCCTGGGTGTGCGCCTGCCAAGATATAAATGTATGGTATAACCGACCACTGGGGGTCCAAGCCACTAGTTTTGAGAGTTTATGATCAGAAGAGACGAACAAAGTAGCTCGAGGAGACAACATGTTTGAAAAAGGTGAATGTTTTAACCAGAACAGGTCAGTGATCTTCACTTGATAAGTATAGCTTACAGAAGCTCAAAAGTACTGCTTATAATGAAGTTTCCATGTATTCAGGCTGAAATAATGTCCTTCGCCGTGAAAGATCCAGTACACCAGCCACTCGGACGGGCTTGGGAATCCCCAGCTTGTGCCTTTTTCTAATGTTCGCCACTGTTTGGCGTTGAAGAAGACTCAAAATTGTCACCAAATACGACACGTAAAATAATAACGATCTTTGCAGTAATATGTCGTGCACCTAAAAGGCGCTTACATAACACCGATAGAGAACTGCATCGGCGACCCCAACGCATGGGTTGGATTCTTACTGAGCTCGAGCGGCTTGACTTTCTAGTCAGGAAAACCGTCTTATTTCATCTAGACTACCACCAGGCATCAGAATTAGCCCCTGTTTGATTCAGCTGATAATATTATCGAGGGTTAACAATTGAACTGATAAAATGTGGATAGCATGCGATCCTATCTGCGTTTGCTGCACTAAGGCTTAAGACTAAGACTAGAAAATATATAATGTTAAATAAGATGATCAGAATACCGGAAATACAGTGTAATTATCGGCATGATATTGGTAACAACTATTGGAAAACGCTTTAAGTTCAGTTTTCATAAATAATGACAAATTTGGCCTCCCCGAGTTTTTGCCACTTTCTGCCACTTTTTGCCGGTTTAAACCGGTAAAACCGGCCGGCGGCAGAAACTCCTCTCAACTGGCAAAAATGCCAACCCTGATGACAACAGTGAAATACACACTATAGAGTGTCGGAAATGGACAAGTACTGATAGGTCGGCATTAGAAGTGGTGAAACAATCAAGTGAAGATTTTGTGCAATCGTTTTGTGAGCATTTGGAAGCGCTCGTAAAACACGATATTGTCGCTCGTGTTCAGAGAAACTTTCTCAAAGATCTCAAAGAGAAGCTATTGCCGGGGCAAGTGATTGTGATCGGAGATTTTGCAGAGAACTATGCGATGGTAGCCCAGGATGAGATCCAATCACACCACTCGAAGAAGGCTCAAGCCACCGTACATCCATTTCTAGCCTACTGGCGCAGTCACTCTGGAGAAATTCAGCACGCATCTTATTCCGCGATTCCTGACTGTTTGACCCATAATACTGCTGCAGTGCCTCTGTTCCAACAAAAGCTAATCGATTTTCTGGAACGTAAAATTGGGAAGCGTTCAGAAAATATATTTCATTTTTCAGATGGCGCTGCTTCACAATATAAGAATTGTAAAAAGTTCGTAAATGTAGCGCACCATGTTTCAGATTTTGGCATAGATGCTGAGTGGCATTTTTTTGCCACTGCCCACGGAAAGGGTCCGTGTGATGGGGTGGGAGGGCCAACAAAGTGGCTTGCTAAACGAGCAAGCTTACATACGCACATCATAGAAACTCCGGAACAATTTTATTATTTCTTAAGATTCATTAATCGACCACGTTTGTCGAGTACTTTCCTGAAAATATGATATTAGAGGAACGCAATGTGCTGAATGACAGGTTTGCTGCTGCCCGCACTGTACCAGGAACGAGAAGTGTGCATTGTGTTTGCTCTTCACTGCGTGAGGGTTATGTGTTCGTCAAGCTATATTCAAGCAGTGGGACAGGTAGGGAGGTACGCGTGACGAACAACATATGATGACCCAGTGAGTACAAGGGTAGTCATTATATTATGTCGGTTGATCTTACTTTGAAAATTATAAACGCGCACTTGTGATTCGTATTTGTAACGATGGAATTTGACGTCACATGGCATGAAATAATCAAAACTGATTTCAAAGTCGAAAACTGAATAGGGCTCATAAACTCACACATGTTCCATTCCATCATTTAGTACTGCTCCCGTGTTTCTGGGCTAAGCCCTAACATTCTGTTCGAACTTCGAATCAGAAACCCGCCAGAATTATCTATTTGGTCAATTCCGCAAGTTTTTTTATATTTTAATCAATAATTTGAGACTCAATCGGGTAAGAACTTGTATTTTAACGGCATTGTTTTCATTGTATCACTGCGTTGGACACCGGGATTCCAATAATATCCCAGGACTTGCTCTAGAATGAATAAATAGGAAGCTAAAAGCTGACATGTTAGATTTCTCCTTTATCATATTAATTTGTTTGGCTTCCTGAGACCTCAAGATTGACATGATGTTAAAGCAGGCATTGCAGGCCCATCGTTATTTTCAGAAGTCATGGGACACCAGTAGTTGTTTTCCATGCGCTTCATTTATATATGCCGGGTTCAGTTGGGGTTTTAACCCCACGTACTCTGCGTGAAATTCTCAAACCCACAATCGTGCACTGGTTAAAAACTGTTCAAGGAAGATATTTTCCGAATGATTCGGAATATTCTTATCCAAAATCGCACAAAACA
Source organism: Lepas anatifera (assembly GCA_034440635.1). Lineage (NCBI taxonomy): Eukaryota > Metazoa > Arthropoda > Thecostraca > Lepadidae > Lepas > Lepas anatifera. The sequence continues at coordinate 169,745 of JAOTON010001763.1, read as the reverse complement.
TATGTTATCGTATATCACATATGAATTGCCCCGGGGAATAACTGTTCTGCAGAACACTACCAACTTCAAATATCGATATTTTAGAATTTTTTACAAGTCTCCGCCTTTCTTTTTTGCACACATGTAGTTAATGGCTAAGTAAGTCACATGTCAAGATTTCAAGCCATTTGAAACAGGAAAATTTAGTAAAAACGCATTTATAAAATTTGACCTAGTCAGGTCAAAGGTCAAATATGGGTCACGTCCAATTTGAGTTCAGTTTCAGAATGGTGAAGCATTTGACTGGCATTGGTAACAATTTGGTCAATAAAACTTTGTTAACACCAGAATTATCTGTGTTTGATTTAAGCCAAGTCGGCGAAAACGCATGACCTTTGATGACCTCTAGATCTGACCTCAAGCCCTGCTCCAGACTGAAATTTCATGTGTGACGCTTTTTCATATGGTACTGCAAGTGCACCAATTTTCATCAAATTCTGAGGGGGTCGGGTACGAAAATGCCATTTTTTGATCGATTTGACGCGGAATGAGCCATATACAAAATCATGATGTATGGTTAAGTCGCATATCTGAGGGTATCATTATGCAGTGCGTAACACGGGGTAGAAGTCTGGCGCAATCAGCCGAACCATACTGCACATATCACAGGCTCATTTTTGCCTTACAACGATTCAAAACGATTATCTTGGAAAAAAACACTCCGCGTAATTTGCTAACGAGTCACAGATGCTTCATCTGTTTCGAAGGACAATACAATGACTTCTCAGCGCAATTACTGGTCATTTTAGCACCTTCATATCATGCTGCGTGTGGCACAGTAGATTTTTCCCAGGCTTGTGCCGAACAGGCACGGGTAGCGCAGCAGCATGTGTGTCAGGGTGCCCACTTCTTCCCTGCACTTCAGGCAGAGGGTCATGAAGCAGGCCTCACTGCAGCACTGGGAGCAGGTAGGTGTCAGCCGGTGGCCCATCCAGTCGAGGTGCTGCTCCGAGCCTGTCCAGTGCCCGGCTTGGAGCTGGCGCACCGTGATCGCAGCGTCACGATCGTACCGACCCATGGATGACGGCGCGTGATCCCGCATGCTACTTCGGTGCCAGCCATTAGGCCAGTGTTGTTTCCTGGACCTGGAAACGGTTATCGCACGAAGTCTTGGGGCGGCCCCGTCGTCATCTTGTGGTAGTTGATAAATTCTGGTTCTATATTATTCTATTACCAATTACTCATACACACACTTACAAGAGACCTTCATGTAAATGCGACAAGATGCTGGTGCGCCCTTCGGAGGGACCACCACGCGGCAACCCCATAACAAGCAACCACCGCTGATTTAAGGGCGTTGAGTTCAGGCTGGAACAGAGGAGTCGGGAAGGAGGGCAGTCCTCCCGCGTCTCGCCCGACAGGAGCACGACTGCCGGCCATCCTCCACCACGGGGAACTCCCGCCTCCGCCGAGTCGTTCCATCACAAATGGCGATGGCCAGCGCCGAGCAGCAGTGCAGCGATAGCGTCCTGAAGGGCGCCCTGGCATATCCACTGATTGCTCCTTCGTGACAGTCGTCTACTTGAGACAATTTCCCTGAAACAAAATTTGTGTTAGCAATTGATAGATCGTGTCATTGGGATAAGAACTATACATAGCGTGTATTTCTTAACAAGCGAGTTAAAAGGAGTCTGAGCCACCTTCGCTTTGAAAAGGGGGTGGGGAGGACAGATACCCGAAGATCTCGAAAACCGTGCTAATTGGTGAAAAGTGATGAAAAGAGATCACTATAGATGCCTTTACTTAAGCGCTAAAGAAATCATTTGTAGATTTTTATCAGCTAAAACTCTAAATCACCAGGGGCCAAAACATATCACCATAGGAATTTAAGGGAAATGAAGGTTTTTGTCAAAGGCATCTGACGTACAAAAGTCATAATAAAACTATTTATACACTTGGAATCTTCTCAGCAAGCCACATCGAACGATATGTAGTATGATCTAGATAGGTGAAATCTGGGTCAACACAGGATGAAAATGGGTCACAACGCATGTCATTAGAACCGCAGAAATAAGACAAACCCAGAAACCATACACATTGTAAAGGTACACACTGACAAATTGGATATTAAAGATATTAAAACAAATCAAACATACGAATGCGTTTCGATACTTCTTCAGCGTATGTTTGAAGAGTAGAACTGTCTGTAGACGACTGCAGGTTTCTGGGAACTCACGTAAGGCTAAACGTGAAGAATATTTGCCAATGTTTTTGATATTGTGAAGTTCCCTCTTTTGGAGTTTAGATTTTCATTTTGTTCAATTAGGGCCGACTCCAAAAACTTTCTTCTATTTTTGATAGACCTCTGTGGATAATTTCTGCATTTTCCCTGTTCGGTAAGTGTTCAAATTGTTCGGAGTGTATGACAAATGAGCTCATAGTTTTAATGATTTCTCAGGTCTAATTTGTGTTGCAAATTCGTTTTTGCAGGCCGCGATACGTTTCCCCGTAGTAGAATCTTGCGCAGTTTTGACATATAATTTTGTAGACGATGCTGTTCTTGTTGTTTTTCGAATCTTGCTTCTTTTTGATGAGGTGTCCTATTTTTCAAGCCTGTACTTGCAATAAACCTAATATCTGCTTGTTTAAGTGTCCTTTCTAGTATTCCGTGTTCTAGAAGTAGAGATTCTGAGGACAGACGACAGAGTGAAATTCAAAGTATACAGAAAAACAACCAACTCCGACAATTTCATACATTATTTTTCTGCCCATAGTGACCGAGTAAAATCCAGGGTAATCGTTGAGTTTTTCCTCCGTGCACTCCGTGTGTGCAGCAACGAATATCACGAAGAGGAGATGAATTGCATTTTTCGTCGTTTCTAAAACTAAAATACCCTAAAGCATTTATTGTGAGATGTCTTATGAAGGCAAAAAGGATTAGAAATTCGAAAAAAACAAGAGCTACGCCACTGAGAACTTTTGTAGGACCAAAAACATCTAACACAGAATACTAGAAAGGACACTTAAACAAGCAGATATTAGGTTTATTGCAAGCACAGGCTTGAAAATAGGAGACCTCATCAAAAAGAAGCAAGATTTGAAAAACATTAATATGAACAGCATCGTCTACAAAATTCCATGCTAAAACTGCACAAGATTTTACTACCGGGAAACGTATCGCGGCCTGCAAAAAAGCGAATTTACGAACACAAATTAGACCTGAGAAATAATAAAACTACGAGCTCATTTGTCATACACTCCGAACAATTTGAACACTTACCGAACCGGAAAAATGCAGAAATACTCCACAGAGGTCTATAAAAAATTGTAGAAAGTTTTTGGAGTCGTCCCCAATTAAACAAAATGAGAATCAAAATTCCAAAAGAGGGGACTTAACAATATCAAAAACATTGACAAATATTCTTCACGTTTAGCCCCACGTGAGCTCCCAGAAACCTGCATTCGTCGACAAACAGTTCTACTCTTCAAACATACGCTGAAGAAGTATCGAAACGCGCCCGTATGTTTGAATTGTTTAAATATATTTAATATCCAATTTTTCAGTGTGTAACTTAATCGTTAACCTGTCAAATGGTTCTTCAACAATACACGATATATATATATATATTTTTAGTTCCACCATCACAGTGGGCGTTATTATCAAGTCAGCAACATCCCAGGCAACCGGCAGCAAAAACAAAGGCTTAACAAAATACTCACAACCACGCATGAAAAAGGAGCTAAATACAAAACATCAGAGTCAGCCCACCGACAACAGACATGGCCAATATATATATATATATATATATATATATATATATATATATATATCCAGCTGCCGGCTCTTCGCCTTACCGCAACACAACGGTCGTTTAATTACCGGGGGCAAATATCTGGAATGAGTTGCCACCTGCCACCGTAAACGCACTATCACTAGCCAGCTTTAGAAAGGTGGTCAGAGAACAACCAGCTGTCAATAATTAATTATCGGTCTCTTGTCACCTCAACGTATTCGTATCTCGTGTGTCTTACTTTCTTGCCTGTGTGCTCGTTAGTTGTGCTTTGAGTATGTGCATATTGTCAATCGATGCCTGAAAACCCAATTATATTTGGATGGATTCGAATATACGAACGATATATACTCGTATATATATATATATATATATATATATATATATATATATATATATATGTCTATATTGAGACAACCCCCAAGTGACCTAGACCCAAAATTTTACGCAAGTTGCAAAAAATATCAAAATAAAAGGCAAGCCAAATCGTTTACAGTTCTTCTGCAAAAACCCCAGGCGGGGAGCGACTCGTCAAGGCAAGTGAAACTTTTGACAGGGGATGATCCCGGTCTTCATCTATTTGGAATAATCTCATTTACCGTAACACTGAATGTGTTTCCGTTGGGATGAAAAGAGCATGACACTGCTTTTACCACAGGAATCAGTAAAAAGTATACATATTATCATTCGCCACGGTCCGTCCTGCTAGTGCAATACAACTAACAATGCAGTTGGTTAAGAGTGCAATACAACTAACAATGCAGCTGGTTAAGTTATTTTTATTTTTGGACGCTCAATTTAATTAGCCTCCAAATATATTTACCTGGTAGATGGTGATGCAGTGAGGACGTGGTAGGTCTCGCAGCATGATGCTGCAGCATGCCGCAGCTAACCAGCCACGTTGTCTCTCGCAGCGTCTCACGGGCGATTCCCAGTTGATACGCCCGTTAAAGCACAACTCAGTACAGGCGAAGCTCTGTTTAGAGCTGACCTCAATAGAAGGTCCCATCGGCACCACCACCACGCTGAGGAGAAGGAAGGTACGGCGGGGTTACATATGAACATGCTTGAACAGGACCACGCAAAGCAAAGGAGGGCCTTTCGGCTCTGATACGGAAAAATAAAAAAGATGACAGGGCACCGGTGGGCAATAAACAGCAAAGAAAACGATAGGCTATGGGCGCAGTCGGAGCACAGTGGGGCACCATCAGGGCACGTGGGCGGGGGGGCACCATCAGCACCGAGGGGGGCGGCCTCGGCACATCATAAGAGTGCTGGGGGGAGGAGGTCACGTAGACCAATACTCCTGAGACTAATTGTCGAATCTCTGAGTTAGCTCTCCCGCCTTCCTTACGCCAGAACTGAAAGGTCCCCGTGAAAATAACTCGGGCTCCCGAGATTAATTCTTGGGGAGCCTGAGACTAGCTCTGGGGCCGTCTAAGACTAACACTTGGCGGCACTCACAACGCTAATTTTCGGCCTTTCTCCCGATAAGTCTCATGGGCCCCGAGACTGACTCCCGGCGCCTCATGTCCAAAACTGAGGGCCCCTGAGAATCTCTCAGGGCTTCTGAGATTAGTTCTCGGCAGCACCTCCGAGACTAACTATCGATCCCCTAGATTTGCTCTCGGGAGGGAGGGGGCTACTGAGACTCTCGGGGCTATCCAGATAAGTTCTCGGGGTCCCCTGAGGCTGTCTCTAGGGGAGGGCGGGGGGGGGTGTGAATGACTCTCGACAGCCCTCTGAGACTAACTCTAGGGCGCCCCTGAGACTAACACTCGGGGGGGTGGAAGTACCAATGACACATTTTTTGGCGCACCGAGACTGACTTTTGGAGGCCACAGATTAGCCCTCAGGGGCCTAAGGCTAGCTCGGGGCCCGTGAGACCAAAACTCGGGAGCAACTCTGATAATTAATCTCAGAGCCACAAGATAAGCTCTCGAATGTCCCCGAAACTGACTCCCGGGCGCCCTCTGAGACTGACTTTTGGGCGCTCCCCGAGACTGACTCTTGGGGCCCCTTAGACCAAAACTCGGAGGGGGAGACAACCTGAGGCTAACTCTCGAGGGCTCCCTAGATTAACTCTCGGGGCCCCCTGGGACCAGCAGTCTGCGGAACAAACGAGACTAACCTACGGACCTCCATATTAAATCTCAGGGCCACCTGAAAGAAAAAAACTCCTGAGAGCGATGCCCGTGATATTATGGGTCCCCTGAAACCAACACTTGGCGGCCCCCGTGATACTTATTCTCGGGTCCCCTTATTAGCTCGCGGGGGCCCACTGAGAGGTCCCCTCGGACCAAATGTAATGGGGTACCTTATAATAACTTGAGAGGAGCCCCTGAGATCGACTCTCGGCGGCCCCCTGAGAACGACTCTCGGGGTCCTCTAAGAACAAATCTCGAGGACCCCCTAAGACATACTCTCGGGGGGCTCCTGAGACTGACACTCGGAGGCCCCTTAGACAGACTCTGGGGCCCCTCTGATATCGAGTCTCGGGGTCCCCTTGACCGACTCTTGGGGTTTTCTGAGACTGACTCTCAGGGGCCCCCTGTGAAATCGATCTTCGCGGGGGCTCTGAGACCGACTCCGGGGGACCCTGAGGCCAACTCGGCACCCCCTGAGAACAAAACTTGTGGGCCCCTAGGACTGACTCCTGGGCCCCCTGATCAGAGAATTTTTGGTTAAGATTAAGCAGTTAAGATTGGCCCCAGAGGGGGATCCACGAACCCCTATGAACCCCCTTGGCTACGCCACTGCATCCACACATTCGGGGTCCCTCCGAAATCAGCACTCGGAGGCCCCTGAAATCATTACTCGGGGGCACCCGAGACCAATACTCGGAGCCCCATGATACTGGTGTCCGGGAGCTCCTAAGACAAAGCTCGGGGGCACACTAAGATCATGCTGGGGGAGGGGTACCCTTAGACGAAAGTATTCGTTGGCACGAGTTTGCCATTCAATCTCTTGCTCATTCTTCGTACTTTCGTTACACCCTGCTCCTCCAGACCGATCAGAACATCCTCCTCCGTGGAGTCTACCAGTTCCCGACAAGTAACAACGCCCACAGCGCTGTTCTTTGTCGGATGAGGAGCGACAGAGACTGGTACACAGATCACTGCCTTTCCCTCACCTAAATAGGAAAGGTTTTTGGTAGACAATAGGTCACGTGTTTCTGCCTCCGATGACATGGTCACTTCTAATTTTGTGCCTGAGTGCCGATACACGTTGTTTGCAGTTCCAAGCTTTGCCAGGGCCTGAGAGACCTGGAAGGGTTAACCTTGTCACCCTCCTCAAGAGTGAGGACCAGAACTTTGGGAGTGTTCTTGTCCCCCCAGGGGTTGAAGCGCGAGCCTGGTGTGGTCTAGTTAGCGCGGGGGGTCTATCATCCGTAGAGTCCATCACATCAGTGGTTTCAGAGAATGTGGTCGGGTTGGTCAAGTTCGAAGCAGGGATCGGAGTCCGTAGGGTCTTTCCGGTAGAAATAGATGCTTAGGAGGACGCCATGAGAAAAGTATTTACCTTTGGCCCCCCGGGTTGCCAGCTGTCAATAGCTGGGTCCGGGGGCTGGTACAGTGCCTACGGGGGCAGGTGCGCCCGTCTCAGACGGGCGAGAGATACTCACACAACCCCTCCGATCAGAACGCACCCACCCCCTTGACGCCATCAGCCCAGTGGGCCGGAAGGGCCATGAGTCGGGACGAAGCAAAACGCGTCAGCCCTCACGCAGCGGAGACTGCGGCCCACCAGGCGCGCGCAACAGGCCGGAGTCTCGCAAATCGACGGTTTCCAAAACCCCGGCCCGCATCGCGCCCGGCAAGAACTATCACAGTCCCCACCGCGAAGGGCGCCGCACCGCACACCCGAAACATAATCCCCCTGCCCAGCTGGACCGAGCGACAGTGTCCGTAGACACTGCCGCGTAGCTAGGCCGCCCGCGGCAGCCTACGGACGGCTTACCCCCGGTTAGATCGAGATATCTGGGCCAAAGGGGGCGTGTTGGAGCCCTCGGGACTGATCCGCCCGAGAGGGACCTCAACCCCCCAGGATCCCGTCAACCTCGTCGCCGGGGCTCGAGATAGGCCTCGAGTGGGCGCCATACACCCATAAAATGCCGAAGAAGGCAAATAACTGTGGAACCAACAACTAAGGCAAAAAAAGATGACAGGAACTAAAAATAATCAACAAAACAAGAGAACAAAAACAAACAGGAGCTACGTACTGGGAGGCGCAGGACAGCGCTGACCCGATCCAATACGGTTACCGAACAGGTAACAAAGGGCCCGGAAGGCAGCCGCCACCATCACCGCGGACCTCATCACCAGAGTCACCGACGACAGACGCCGACTCTAGCCGACCGAGGTCGGAAGAGTCGGCAGCCGCCAGAGAGCTAGAAATGACGCATCCGCGGCAATGTGACGAGGTGCCTCCCATGGCTGACTGGGGCCCCGGGCGCGTCACTCCCCGTTGCTCCAATCTTTACTTGCCGGACGAATCCGGTAAGTGAAAATCGGTCCCCTGAGGGAATCTGACACTTTCAATTGTTCTGGGGGCTCCTTGAGCTGGTTCAAGGTCATACGAGCCTATCTGGGGCCCATTGAGCTAGTCTGATGACCCCCCCATCTCTGGGGTCACTGAGCTAGCCTAGTCCCTGGGTCAAGCATGAGCTACTCTGGGGGGTCTGATCCACATCAGGGGCCCCATGAGCTGGTCTTAATTAAACAGGGGATAAGAACGCAAAGCTAACTCCCATCACCTCGGGGGGTAGGGCGTCACTGAGCTAGTCTTGTGCCTGGGGACAGAACTAGGGGGATAAGGGGGCAATTTTCTATTTTCCCTTGTAAAATGGAGATAACGAGAAATGAGCCGTGGCTAAAACGGATTGTGATGCCTAAGCACCCCTGACTATATAAAGTGCTAGTTATACTGGTGGATTCTGGGGAGGGATGCTAAAAAGGCATGTGCCCCTGAGCTCAGAGCACGGTCTCCTAAACCACTATTTCTACTAATTAATTTAAATGAAGAACTAGTTTTTCACAATTTTCAGGCCTGTCACACCATCCACACCAAATCACCAGCTCGTCTACCTTTTCTTTACTGTAACTGGGACCGATCCTTGAAAATATGGAACTTTACAAACGAGTTAAAAAGGTATCTCCCAAACTATTCCGGCAACAAAAAAGGTATTCGTCCAATGTCACTATGCCACTCCCCCTCCCACAGCCATTGTGGGAGCCGCGGAACTTAATCCACGTTCAACCAGGGCTCACTCGTCACGACAAAACCAATGGGCATAACAAATGAATCTTCGACTCCAATACGTTTTAGCTTGCACATAGCGAGACATTTCAGGCTCCGCTGATTTCTCTGATGTTAAAGGGAATGTGGCACCTCTACGTGATTTTAACTGAGATAGCTAAGTTGTAAAGCATGCCGGAAAACCGGGTTCTCTATATATCATTTATCTTGAAACTCAAAATTTCCGTAGAGAAAAGCTAAAAACTACCTGAAATATACCCCACATGTATCCTTAGCAGCAGGCCACAGTTGTAAACTGTTTGTGTGGCGACATATGCTGACGTCACGGAGAGTATCAGCCAATGAAAACCCTTAAAGCCTATTTCATATGCTAGACGTTGCCAGATCATGACATCAATCACACGCATATATTTCTTTCTTTCCCTAGAAGAGCATTTTAAAAATCAAAATATTGAGCTTATTGTACATTTTTCAGAGAAATCATGGATGTCTCCATGATTTTCAGCTAAGAGTTCCCATAATTACACTAAATTCCAGGTTCGACCAGGGTGCCACATTCCCTTTAAGTACTCGCCTGAGTTGGCTAATTTGTCCTTAAATCTATCCAAAATAGTCATGTTTTGGCTGTTTTCATGAATTCAGTGATACTTTTTCCGGTCTTAATCGAACTTTCCTTCTCAGTCAATGCCTGATTTGCATTGTTCTTGGACCAAAGATACCCAAAAGTTTATATAAACTAAGATATAGTAAGTTTTTTAAAGTTACACTAAGAAGTACCCTTTTTCTCCTGGGCGCCCCTCAAAGGTGGTGTCCCCCATGCCAAAACTTTGGCCGCGCCCCTTCTCTCACTTTCATGATTATCTTGGCTACTTTACAGGTCTCATTTCATGCTGTTTTCTTCCAAATTGTCAATCATAGGAAATTGATGACTTCTATTTGGTAGCAAAGAGCCATATAAGTAACAATAGTTCAAGCCATATGCTTCAACATTTACACATACCCACCATTCTCAACCTTTATTTCCCATCCTTTAGTGCTGATAATTTCATTCTGCCATTGCTCCGAGGGGCTGGTGTTTCTCTATTCGACACAGGTTTCTTTTCCTCTCCAGAAGACTGGATTAGTGAGAAAATCTACAAGGTGAGTTAAAAAGATAAGTTATATTAAAACAGGTTAGGGGAGCAGAAAGGCCTGTAGGCTACCCACCATCTATCAAGGTTAAATAAACATGGCAGATTGGAGGGCTCCAGACCCAAGAGGAGATTCTAAGACTGCAAGAGTGTCTGCTTTATGGATGGCTTTATTGCTTTACTGCCAATATATGCTAATGGATTGATTTACACAAACACAAAATTATCACTTTCTGCAAATAACACCCAAAATGGCATAACAGTGGGGGAAACTGTGGTCAGCGTTCCCAAGAATGGCTACGTTCCCAAAAATGGGAACAACGACCCAAATTTGGAAACGCTTGTTCCATAATTGGAAACGCATTTTTCATCGTAGATTCAAACTGGGATTTCAGACAACTTGAAACGAATAAAGGTGTATATCTACCTAATTATTTTAACATGTCAGTTTCCCAGACTAAATATGAATGGCAGTCATAGGCGGATCCAAGAGGGGGAGCAAGGGGGGCACGTGCCAACATATCGACCCTCATCCTCGGCGCCCCCTGAAATGTCACTTCCCAACACCCCCTCCCCCTCCCAGGATGCGAGAATCGGCGCCTACCGATAGGGTTTTGCGCCCACCTGATAAGTTTCTCCGGGCAAAAATGGCGCTCCCCGGTCCGGATGGCACCCCCGCAGGAAGGTGCTCCCCGCGATCGGCAATCCTGGATCCGCCTATGATGGCGGCCCAAGGAACAAAGGCCTGTCCCTGCAAGAAGCAGGCTCAAAGGGGTGGAAGGGGGCATAGGCGAATCCAAGTTTTCCCAGGGGAGGGGAACGTCGAAAGGGGGCGTCATCCGAGCGGGGGGTGCCAAATACTATCGCAGAGTCGCCAATTCCCACATCAAAGGGCTAGAGTCTCTAGTCTCTCCCACCATTGCCTTCGATCAGTCTCAGCGTATGTTTTTACTACATGCACTCTGATGTCTTGAGGGGGAAGCTTGACCCCAGGCAACACCTATCAGGTGGGCGCAAAATCCTATCAAAACTCTACGGAATAATTCGAACAATCTGGGGGACAAAAACTGCAAGAACTAAAGAACTTTCCTGATACAAATCAATATAAAACAGCTTAAGAAATACGAAAATACCACTTCTAGGCTCTACTTACTTCCTGAACATACAAAAGGCACGGTTTTCCTCTATTTTCTCACTAGTCGGGCAAATGGTGGGCAGCAACTGTATGATGCCAATAAAAATATTTTTGCAGTCTACAATTTTAAAACTTTAGTTTTTACCCTATTATTTCTCATTAACTTTCCCCAAAAATTATCCCAAAAAATCATATCTGTCTGGTTGTACAGTTTCAGAGCAGTCTTTAAATCGTCATTTACCGTTTGGACTGGATCACAGTTTAGAAGAATATTTGAGGGAGCGCTCAAAGACAGATTTTCTAAGTCAAAGAAGAACCCCTTAAATTTTAAGAAGACTTGAAAGTGACCAGGTAGAAAGACTCCCCTTATCTTTTCTAAACTCCTGTTGTTTTTTTCTGAACACATCGTTCCGGGCGTTCCCATCCTTGAGAACGTGCGTTTCCATTTATGGAACAAGCATTTCCAAATATGGGTCAATGTCCCATTGTTGGGAAAGTAGCCATTCTTGGGCATGCTCACCACAGTTTCCCCCGCTGATAAGACGAGCAAGCCCTGTTCTGCCTGTCATCACAATTCTGTCAGCAGGCCCTCTGATCTCTCCTCGAGAAAAGAAACATCAGAGCCTACCGGCTCTATAATGTGCTACCCAAAAATATACATAATACTTATCTACCAGCCACAATACAGTAAGCTGCCACTGTGGTGCTGCTATTTTTCCAGCAGCACAACAGTGGGCCATCAGCCTGTAAAATCACTAGGACCAGTTCCCGGGGAGAGGCTACCTACAGTACTGTGATGGGTAATGGTGAAGCAGATGTCACAGCAACATGCCAGATTGTCATCTTGGGAAATGTTGTCAAAATATCCCCATATTCTGAAGAAAGTCCCGATGTTATCATGCGTGATCCCACCCACGGGACGCGCCCAGGTGATCAGTGTCGTGCTCAGACAGCTAGAAAGGGGGAGTTTTTGCACAGAGGTTAGGTGTAAGTTTAGGTTTAGGGTTAGGTTAGGTTAGGTCAGGTCAGGTCAGGTCAGGTCAGTTGAGTATGCCCTTGGTTCCTATTTCCTAGTCTGGGGATATCACCCCTCTTTCTATAATCTGAGTGCGCCTCTGGGAACCACTTTACACTGCTCAAACTCTCCTTTCGTCTGTTTCGGTTCTAGGGATTTTTTTTTGCAGGATGTGGGGATATTTTGAAAACATTTCCCAATGTGAATCTGGAGATGTTTTGAAAACATTTCCCAAGGTGACCATCTGGCATGTTCCTGTGGCATCTGCTTCACCAATACCCTGTGATGTAGGAGCAAACCTGCCCACCAGTGGCAGATCTAGCTGGTCAGTTTGGGAGGGGCAAACCAGTCGAAAAGCAATAAAAAAGTCATGCAGTGAACGGTGGGGCTAAAATATGACACTGGGGTATTTGATGTGAAAATCCTGGACCTCCGAGTCACCTGTGACGGTGAAAAAAGCAAAAAAAACCGTCATGGGGTAAAAACATTGGCTTGAGATACTTTTTTCCTATCCCAGCCCCAGTGTTTACACTGAAATTAACTGGTTCTCTTTGAAATTGAGAGTTTAATTACCAAAATCTTGCTTAAAAACTAAAAAGGAGTCTGGGAAAAAGGAGCTTTGGGGAGCAAAGCATAGTTTTGCCCCAAACTTTTCCGTTGAAGGGGGCGGGCAAATGCCTTTTTTCCCCACTCCACTGGATCCACTACTGACAGTCTGGAAAGTATGGCAGCAGGTCAGACGAGTCACACCAGCCATCTAAAATTCTCGCAGCACCAGCCTCCAACAATTCACACCAATCTGCCACATACCAGGGAGAAAAATGCACCCATTCCTACGCACAAAATGCACTGCTGCCTCTATTATTAGTTACTTAGTTAAGGACTTTTTAAAAGGCCCCCTCCTCTGTCTTAATAACCATTCAGACATTATTTGTTTGGTTTAAATGTCACCTTTCTCGCACCAGTCTCTCAAATTCGCACCAGGCTGATCAAATTTGCACCGCTCACTCCAGTCTCCAAGAGCACTCACATCCACAAGATCTCGTCGAAAATGCCATACTTTGCACACTGGTGCCACTGTGATGGGTTCAAAAGCATTGTCCACACTACACTGCATCAAAATGATTGAAAACAATGTAACCAAATTAACCCTGGAACCCTGCCCATTCAAGCAGGATTTTAGCTGCCCCAAACACCTTGTTGATAAATCTGTCACATTCTGCAGACGGAATAAGGAGCATGTCCAGATGGAAAATGCTCAGCTCATGTCAAATTAGACATTGGAGTTATTTTGGCCATGAACCTTACATCAAAGTAAAAAGGCTCAGTCTGTTACAGAGTACATTTGTGTATTTACTTTGCTACTCACCTTTTCAGAACGCCTTGGTGCGAATTTCCCTCATGACAAAAAGTTGTGAAGGCCCCACCTCACATACACGAAATATATATACATATCCTTTATACCTTGGCAGCTTGGATTTTCCGATCAAGTTTGGAACCAGGGTAGTTTTGGAACCACATACAGTACCTACTCTCTCTCAGGACAGAAATCACATGCCGCCCCGTTTTGCATTCCGTTTTCCAAATTCGTCGGGCAAAATAAAGTTTTTTTCCTCCTGATTTTGCCACTCCCCGCCCACATCTACCCCAAAGTGCGCTCCAACGAAATTTGCTACCCCGTTGTCATTTGGCGCCAAATTCCAATACCTATGGGTGAAGTGATCGTCGCAGTACCATGTGGATGGTTCATCTAAAGTGCTTTCAATCTGTCGACCTTTTGATCAGTGGGTGTTTTTATACCCTAGTTGTAGACGTCTTAATGTGTAGACGTTTTGTTTGTAGACGAATTTAGTCTTCCCTAAAAAGGCATTTTGTAGACTTTTTGATCTGTACAGGGAATATTCTGTAGACGATTTTAGTTGTAGACGTTTTTAAATGTAGACGCTTTGTGCCGTAGACGAATTTTATGTAGAGGAATTGAGTTGTAGACGATTTGTCTGTAGACGTTTTTATACTTCCCCTATTGACCCCGGTCACGCTCACCAGAGGCGCTAGTGTGCCATCCAAGATGGCCGCGAAAGAGGGACTCCGAAAGGTAAACAACGTTAGTGGGCCCGGGAATAGCATGGTAAACGGTGAATTATACGTGTTTTATGCCTGGTATGTGGCAGTGGCTTATAACCAGCCGCTGCGGAAGGCAGTGAGGAGCCCAAATTCGAGGAGTTTTTGGTCCCAAGGAGCAAAGCTTGTAGTCAGGATCAGGTTAAAGTTTGCTGCACCCCCCACTTCTTTGCCGGTGGCGACGCTTATGTTTGGAAACGCATTTTTCATCGTACATTCAAACTGGAATTTCAAACAGCTTGAAACGAATAAATGCGTATATCTACCGAATTATTTCAATATGTCAGTTTCCCGGGCTAAAAAGGAATGCAGCCAAAGGCGGATCCAAGGGGACAGCAAAGTGGGCATGTGCCCCATAGGCAGATCCAGGGGCAAAGGGAGTATGCACCCCCCGCCATTGACCCTCGGCGCCCCCTGAAATGGCCACGCCCCCTGAAATTTCGCTTCCCACCCCCCTCCACCCCAGGATGCGAAAGTCGGCTCCCACCGATAGGGTTTTGCTCCCATTCGATAGGGTTTCTCGGTCAAGAATGGCGCCTCGCCCCCCCCCACCCCCGGGAAGGTGTCCCCGATCGGCAATCCTGGATCCGCCTTTGATGACGGCCCAAGGATAAAGGCCTACTCCTGCTAGAAGCAGGCTCAAGGGAGTGAAAGGAGGCATAAGCGGAACTGGAGATTGCCCCACAGCCAGTCTGCAAAGTATGGCAGCAGGCCAGACGAGTCGCACCAGCCATCTAAAATTCTCGCACCACCATCCTCCAAAAATTCGCACCAATATGCTACATACCAGGGAAAAAATGCACCCATTCCTACCCCTGCAATGCAATGCTACCTCAATCATTATTCAGTTAATTAAGGGCTTTTTATAGTGCCCCTCCTGTGTCTTAATAGCCATTCAGCCATTATTTGTTTATTTTAAGTGTCACTACCCTCGCAAATTCGCACCAGGTTGATAAAATTCACACCACTCGGTCCTGTCTCCAAGGGCACTCGCACCGACGAGATCTCGTCGAAAATGCCATACTTTGTACACTGGCCTCACAGCCGCTTACCAGGTGGATGTGAATGGAAGTCAGATGGCTGAAAAGTTCTGCAACAGACAGCAGCATTTGAGCCTATCTTCTTCCGAATTCTCAGTTTCAACTTCCACTGCTTGGACAGCACCTTATTCTGAGGAAACTTGTGAAAGCTGAGACTTCGACACTTTCTTCGGAAGGATACACACTGAGGAACGCAGCAGTTCTGATTGGATCTAATGGTTATCCGCCTCTTCTCCATTTTCTTTGAACTTTCCAAGATTATAACAAACAAGAAAATAACGCCAGTCTTCAATATTCACGTCCACCCAACGTCACGTATAACCACGTTCTTTCACGAGTTTACCACGACTGAAAATCCGTTACTATAGGAACCGTGTAGAAACCAAGGTTTGTTTACAGATGCGCCGGATATGAAGCAGCCACGCCAGACGGCAGTCCCTCTCCTGGCGTTTCCCAAAAAATCCGCCAGGTGCCAACACTTTCGGTGACCGAGGCCAATTGCGGATGGTCATATATGCTTACCGAGTTATGCAGGATGTGGTCCAGTATTGTGCAGTTATGTCCGTGTAAGGAATGGGACTTTGCTAATTGGTGACATTTGGACTGCTTTATTCTCACTGCAATCACAGATCAGATTGGAAGAAAAGGTTTGGTGCAGCCTGAGCAAGTTTCAAGGACATCACGTGGTCAAAGGACCATGCTCGCAATTTTGATTTCGCACAAACTTGTAATAGGATAGTTGCAGGGTTTCAGTAGTGGTAGTTGCCTTTTCATCTGAGTATACTAATAATATTAGGACGGTTCTCATCATGCCTGTAGAGAGTGCTCAAGACCCTGCGAAGGGTTCACCACCCATCATGAGGAGTGTCATGTCTTCATTCCGCTTTGAACATCTACTGGCTGGTGTCGCGGGCGGAGTGACATCTACGCTCATTCTTCATCCCTTGGATCTCATCAAAATTAGGTTTGCAGGTAAGCTGTGCCGCATTGTCAAGATGTTCCTGGACTGGGTATTATGGTAGTAGGCAGATCACATCTTGCGGTTCAAAGGACCACATCAGAAGATACACTGATCACAGGGTTTAATGTTCATAGGCTCTACACCTTGAAAGTTAGACCTTTTGAATAAGAAGTCCAATGTTCAAAAGGTTCAAAAAGGTGTGCTCAGATGCATGAGAGTGGGGTGCATGATGCCGCAGAGGCGTGCTAAGACACATGATAATAGGAGGAAATGAGGGTTAGGTTTGGTTTGGTTTGGTTAGGTCAGGTCAGGTCAGGGCCAGACCCCGTTCAAGTTGTTTGGCAGCATTACGTCATCATGGCTGGAGAGGCACTACAGTTACTATGCAGGGCATTGGAGAAATTGCACTTTTTCGAAGCTCTAAATAACCTGTTTTAGAACTGTATCAACAAAACTTATATGGTTGAACAGAAGGCTAAAAGATTTCTATTTGTGAAACTATCAGGCGTTTTGCAAAAACTCCAGTGAAGAATATTATTTTTACAAATTTTCCAGAGCGTGTCAAAATAAGGACATGTTCAGCACTAACAGCTATTTGCAGTAAGACTAATCTTGATTCTAAATGGCTGTTGATTTCTGACCTTTGATTGGCTGTTGGTGGTACCTGCAGCAGAAGACAATAAACACCGGTGATCTCTTGAGCGAAGGTAAATTTATTTCTCTCGGCTATTATGTAGGCCTGAGTTGATCAAATAAATGCATGCCCTTTCAACAAATTCTTTGAAGTGTTATAATTTTTTCATTAGATTTACATAAAATACACTGCTCGCCGTTGAGATCAAGGTTACGGTCAAATGGGTGAAACAAGTTGATTTTGATTTATACTAGATTGGTGCCAAATACGTCCAAACTTGGTATGTTTCAGCTGATCCTTTCAAAAACTTAGTAGAATCTCCTATAACTTAGTAGGAAAGGGCGGTGACATCATCATGGGACAGTGACTTAAAATAGGTTTTGCGCTAGGGTGTCGAGTGGAAAATTCAGCTCGGAATGTATGGCGAGTGAGTGGAAAATTCCCCTCAAAATGTATAGTGGAGTAAAAATTTTCCAATTTGGGTACTCATGTGGTAAACTCTCAAAGCCCCTGTTTGAACTGAGGGATGGATATTTCCTCTAATTTTCTAAAAGTAAATATTTTTAAATCGTCCCCAAGCAGAATTGTTTGACCATTACCATGTGAAAAATTTGGGTTAAGCACATAAATATTTACCAACTGAAACCCCCTGATGCAGTCTCCAATTATTTTTTAAGGATTTGGTGAATTGCCACAAATAAAAAACTTTTTGGGGGGCCTCTGAGACCAACCTTTGGGGGAAAGAACTCCGGGAGCCACCAAGACTAACATTTGTGGGATGAAGATCAACTCTTGTGGGGCTTCCCTAGACCAACTCTTGTGCCCCTCCTCTCCTCTCCCACACGACCAGCTCTAAAGGGCCCCTGAGACGAAATATCGGGGCCCCCTCAGACCAACTCTGCAGAGAGGGCCTCCGAGACCGGCAGGTAATGAAAAATGAAAAGGGATTTTTTCATGCAATACCTAGTGCCAAAATTAATTATCTAAGCATACACTGTATAGTTTTTTTGTCCGGGACAACGCCCCTCCTATACCTATACCTATAGTTATCGGAAATTTGGAGGCCACTCCTGACCTCAATCACTGCACCCGGCATACACCTATGCTAGGGCCCAGTAGAGCCTTGGTTTACACTTAACTAACCCAGACGAAACTACAAACTTTCTATCATGGCAATAAACTCTTCCAGACTCTTGCTAAAAGGTTCTTTTCTTCATCCGTCAATTCCCCTGCTCCTCTTCACATATATAATTACCTTCATATGAATACGCTGCTTTCTATCAATCTAATCGAAGCTACAGCCTTCTTTTTCTGCTGCTGTTGTTTCTTCCTTTCGTCTACAATCAGCCAGGCGCGGCGGGTTGCGACAGCGTCAAGCGACTACTACTTTAAATTTCTGATCGCTTGCCCCTTGCCGGTCGCATGAGCCAGGGTAATAGAGGACGGGTACACCAAAGTCTAGTAGTGCAAGCCGCTAGATAAGCAGATAAAAAATGCAAAAATATCGCTGTATTGCCACAATTTTCTCTTCAAAATTAATAAATGGCTCGAACATGATGAAACAGCAGCTAAAAGCTCAAAAAAGAAAATTAAATGTATTTTTGTCTCCATCATTTAGGAGAAACTGGTAGATTCTTCCAAATTTCTTCCGAACTAAGACTAAATATGGGCCCTCCAAAATAGCGGCAAACTGCGCTTTTTGTTCATTCAGTTTTCAATAGAAATTGACAACAATTAGGTATCGGGCACATTTTGTTTGTTGCAAAGCTATTTATTAGACAGTTTGGTTTGCAGCAGATGTGAATTAAGTTACGAAAACTTACCGAGATTGATTGCAGTCAGTTTGAACCCTCTCTCCTTTATCTTTTTTAAGGAAAAGGTATTTTTGTTCTCAAGAGTCAAGATACTGACTGCGTGTTGGGCCATATTTGTGTGCCAAAAAGGAACTCACTAAATAGAGTGAGTTCTTGCAGCTTGTTAAAACAAGTGATTGGAGTCCAATTTGTGGAGAAGCCTTCCTTCCTTCCTGAGTTCTTGGTCAAAAGTTCAATCTAGGCAGGTAAGTTTGTATTCTGACTCCACACTGAATGATTTTGGTTACCTAACAACTCTGATTGCCTGGTTTGCTTTAGTTTGAAGACTAGCAACAGCTATATTGCTCTCTGTAAACCAAAATAGAGATGAAGTGAGATGAAATCAGTTAAACCTGTGCAAGGTTTCAGTAGTGTTTATGTTTTTTGTTGAGCGGCTGCAGCATCAATTTCATAACCCCAGACCTGACATGGAAGGAGCGCCAGGCTCAGAAGCAGCTTAGAGAGGAGCTCTGGAGGCGTAGAGATGCTGGGGAACAGGGCTTGATAATCAAGAGGGGGAGAATTTGCAAGGTGGATGGGCCAGGAAATGCCTCCAGAGTACCCAAAGAGGTAGCCACTACTGGACGTAGCAATGGAGCCATCTTGCCAGCCCCAGCTGGTGCAGTCACTTATCCAGAGGCGCAGGATGGCCCTCAGCCAAATGGGGTGGGCCAATCACAGACAGCAGAGAATACTGCCATGGTTCAGGAGGCTACCACCTCTCAGGCTGGGGCGCGGTAGTGGAGTGGTCAGCGTAGCTGGCTTCCACGCAGCCGACCCGGGTTCAAGGCCCGGCGGCTTCCCTGAACAAGGAGCAAGCTGGCTCCCGAGAAACCCTTCCAACAGGGAAAGAGTTGGCGACGCCATATGACCCTGGCAGTTGGTGCGTCGATAAGCCCCAAAAATTATTATCACCTCTCAGGCTGCGCAGTCACACCTTATGGCGCCAAACACAAGTGGATCGATGATGGATGAACAGACCCCATCAGTCAATGCAGAGCGGGATCCATCAGCCCCTCGTGCAAACATTTGTGCTCCAACTGACAACACCCAATCAGTCCCATCAAATTGACTCATTCACAACGTGCAGGACCTTCTTGTTTGGTATACCAACATTGACCAGTTTCTTAACAAGCGTGAGGACCTCTGTATGGCCATTGCAGGCCAGGAGCCAGACATTATAATTCTCACTGAGGTAATACCAAAGGCACAACGTTTCCCAATAGATCAGGCCCTTTTGAATATTGCAAACTACTCCTTGTTCACAAGTTTTGATCCCACCAATGAGAATCTTGGCCCATCTGGTCAACGAGGCATCTCCATTTACACGCACAATAACCTACATGCAACAGTCATCTCATTGTCTGCCACAACTCTGGAACATCTCTGGGTGAAAGTCAGGCTCCATCGACAGGACTGGCTGATTATTGGATGCATCTACCGCAGCCCTTCCAGAGACAGCCACCAAAGCATGCATGACTTCTGGAACCTAATGAGCCATGTCTCAGCAATGTCTGCCTCTCATCTGCTTATCACAGGTGATTTCAATTTTCCACAAATCGACTGGGTAGGCGAGTTTTCAGTAGCTGGCGAGAGTCACGCATCGCACAAGCTGATTGACATTATGCACGAGTTTTTTTCTCTTCCAGCATGTTCAAAAGCCCACCAGATTTCGGCAGGGAGAAGCGTCCAGCATATTGGATCTCATCTTCACAGATGAGGAGGGTTTGGTGCGCAACTTGCAATTTCTCTCTGGCATAGGGAAGAGCGATCATCTCACCCTTCAGTTTTCACTCAACTGCTACGCGAGAAGGAGGGAGTGTCTTGCCTCACGCCAAAATTTTAGGCGTGCCAATTTTGAGGCCCTAAATCAGCACTTAGGGGCAATAAATTGGGACATCATGGACGACCTGGAAGTTGGAGAAGCCTATTCATTCTTTACGAATGTTCTGGACGCGGCAATGGATAGCCACATACCCAAATCTCGGGTCAGGTCAAACCGAAAAAACATATATATGACTAGCTCTGCCATGCACCTCAAACAGAAAAAGCGAAGACTGGCACTAGTCTACCACCAGACCGAGGACATAATGGACTTGGCACGTCTAAGAAACTGTGAGCAGGAGCTGAGGTCTATGACCCGTAAGTTGCAAAGAGACCACGAGCGTGCCCTAGCGCACAACATAAAGATCAACCCAAAGGCTTTCTGGATGTATACAGAGTCGAGGCTGAAGACCAGATCAGGAGTCGACGATCTATTAAACGAAGAAGGTCAGTTGGAGTCTGATGACTTTGCGAAGGCTTCAATTCTAAACAGGTTTTTTACACGGGTTTTCACACGCGAGGATGTCCGTTCCATACCTGATTTCCCAACTCGCTGCCCGCAGCCCTTCCTCAGGGACATCACCATCTCGCCACTCATTGTATATGGGAAGTTAAGGTCTCTCAAAACATGCAGCTCCCCGGGGCCAGACTGCCTTCACCCCAGAGTTTTGCATGAGGCATCTTCTTCTCTTAGCGCGCCCCTATCCAAACTGTTCAGGAAATCACTAGACGCTGGTTGCTCACCTAAGGAATGGTGTTTGGGATCCATCACGCCAATTTTCAAAAAGGGAAATAAACAGGACCCAGGCAATTACAGACCTGTGAGCTTGACAGCCATACCCTGCAAAGTCCTGGAGTCAATACTCAGAGACGAGCTTCTGGACCATCTGAAGACCCATAATCTCCTTTCTAAGGACCAACATGGATTCCGCCCAAAACGTTCATGTGAAACGCAGCTGCTGGAGGTCTTGGAAGAATGGAGTCTGATGATGGAGAACAAAAACCCTGTTGATGCAGTGTACTTAGATTTTCCTCACTGCCGGCTGATGACCAAACTAGCTGCATATGGTGTTCGTGGCAAAGTCTTAAAATGGATTAAAGCCTTTCTATCATACCGTCTCCAGCGGGTAGTTGTTGGTTCCTCTGCTTCTGATTGGGCTCCTGTCATCAGCGGTGTGCCTCAGGGATCAGTGCTTGGTCCAATCTTGTTTCTGATTTATATCAATGATCTCCCAGACGCTGTAAATTCCGCAGTAAAAATATTTGCCGACGACACGAAATTATACTCTAGCGCCAATGACATTCGATCCGCCGTCAGCTTGCAGCTCGATATCGACCGCATGCTGAGGTGGTCGGAGCTGTGGCAAATGCCCTTCAACTTGGGAAAGTGCTCGATCTTACACATCGGTGAGTCAAACAGAAGCTTCGACTTTGCCATGAACGGTGTGACGCTGCAAAAGTCGTTTCTGGAAAAGGACCTCGGAATTGTCATTGACAAGGACCTTAAATTTAGGCAACAGGCTGCCTCTGCGGTTTCCAGGGCATCGAGGGTCCTAGCCGTGATCAGAAAATCGTTTGCCAACATCGATACGTTTACACTTCCGCTTCTCTACAAGACACTGGTCCGTCCCCACTTGGAATATGGGAATGTTGTTTGGGGTCCGTTTAATAGAGGAGACCAGAAGTTAGTCGAGAGGGTCCAGCGACGTGCGACACGCATGGTTCGAGTACTGGCCCATCTCCCTTACACCGAACGTTTGCGTGAGCTTGGCTTGCCTTCTCTCTACTTTCGGAGACGTCGTGGTGACATGATCAAGGTTTTTCGACTTCTTCATGGCGACATGGACCAAGATCCATCACAGTTCCTGGAGCTCGACAGTCGAGGACGTACGCGCGGTCACACCCTGAAGCTGATGAAACCAAATGCTGTCTCAAGAGTCCGTCGCTTTTCCTTTGGTGTTAGGGTTGTTAATGATTGGAATGCTCTCCCTTACCACGTCGTCAACGCCACCACTCTCTCACAGTTCAAGGCCAAATTGGACGCCCTTTGGGCAAATCAGAGGTACTATTTACCTCCGCAAGACTGAGCCGTGACATATTCTGACAGGAGCTCGTTGGTGACCGAATCCAACAGGCTCTTGTAAGCCTTCAAATTTCGACAAACTTATCGTATCGTATCGTATCGTATCAACTGTAGTCTACGATGGAACACATTCCTTGTTTTTGGTGTGTTCTCCTAGATGTGGACTCTGATATCAAGGCAGCATTGAGTAATCCAAAAATTATTTCTGACATGGAAAAGAAAATTGTATTTTTCTGGTCCTGTTGCAGCTGTGATCCAAAAACTTATTAAGTGTGATTTCTTGAGACGCTAACTTGTGAAAACTTCCATATGTGATGCGTCTTGGGTACCAGCAGTGAGCTATTTCCAGCTGTCAAGATTGCTTAATTTCTAAGAGTGACTTTGCAGGTTATTGAGTTGCAGTACTTGTTTTTTATCGGTGTAAGAAATAGTCCCAGTTTCCATTCATAGTCGAGTGTGGCCACACATAGTTTTCGGATGCAATCAATATGGTTAGAGGTTTTGGCAATGGTAACCATTTTCAATCCAATTCTTGTAAATTGTAAATCCACATCCAACAAGATCTGGCAGGATTTGGCATTGTGATGGTAAAGATTTCCCTTACAGTGCATAGATAAAGGAGAGTTGACTGGAGAGGGTATAACTTTCTTTTTTATTAGACAAAACTAAACAAAACAAAATTGTATCAACACTTCAGAAAAAATCATTAACAAAATTCATCAACAGAACAGTTAACCCTTAAACAAAACTTTAAACATATGTGAAGGGAGAGTGAAAGAAAACTTGAATGGTGTACCAGAAATGTTGACAAATTCAAGATTGAAGTGTTCTATTGGTTACAGATCCTTTTGTATCCAGCCAAAGTGCCATCGAAACCGTAATTGCTGTATCCTGATTCTCAGGTCTATCTGAATCGCCTCTAGCCCATGGAAACTGAGCCTTTAAGTTACAAATTAGTTAAGAAATAGATGAGAAAAAAACAGGTAGGACTAGGTACTAAATTTGATATGTTTATAATGAGCTGCAAAAGTTGGCAGAATAGCATGACTCCTGACAGAAAATTTGAATATTTTGTCTGTGGGTACTGAACCAGAACTGATATCCCACTTGGACATAGTGGGATTCAATCTAAGTGCAATTCCTCAAGCTGATTAGTCTTGCCAAGTTGGGATTGTGTGTGTGCACATTTTTAGCTGCATTGCAAGAGAGATGCATGTAGTTTTGTCTAGATGCATATAGTTGCATGCAGGTGTAGTTCACCTGAAGATTTTCTTGGACCGAAACATTGAGTTTTACCCTTTCCTGATTTTTTTAGCTAATTGTTATCCTTATCCGCACTCTGCTTAGCCTTTTTGTTTCCTTCATTGTAGCTTTGGTCTAGACATGGAGTTTTAGTTCACACACACACTCACACACACAGTTTTAGTCTATGCACAGACCATGCCACGTCTCATCTGAGCTTTTGCACCGATTTTCCGTGGCAAAAGTACAGCACTGTCTGCACAGCACTGTCGTGGCAAAAGCACTGTCCCTTCGCGTTCATTTTTTTTTGCTCATTCTAGCAGTGTCTCTGCAGTGTACTGGGTGGGTTTTAGCTTTTGATCCTGGTCTGGGGTTTTTCTTTTTCCTTTTAGAATTTCAAGTACTGACTACACTGCACACTTTTTAATGAGTTGTTTTCATTTTTTAGTCACTGCAAACAAGTTTGCGCCATTGAAATGTATTGGGCAAGCTAAACTACGCAAAAGGAGAAAACGAAAAACGTCCTTAAAAACGAAAAAAATGTCCTCATGAAACGATAAAATGTAGTTGAAAAGCAAGAAAGTGAAAAACTATTTAGTTTGGTATTTGAGCCGTATTTCGTTGGTCACTTTATGATTATTGTTTACGAGTGTGAGGAAGTTATTATAGTCCTTACTGGAGCAATTGGCGGCGTTGTGGGGTGGTTAATCAAATATTGAAGATATTTGGATAATTATTG
Organism: Lepas anatifera; assembly: GCA_034440635.1. Taxonomy (NCBI): domain Eukaryota; kingdom Metazoa; phylum Arthropoda; class Thecostraca; family Lepadidae; genus Lepas; species Lepas anatifera. The sequence goes on along the minus strand of JAOTON010001763.1, from coordinate 144,939 downwards.
TGTGTGCTAGGAAGACCGCATTGTGACATTTGGCAATACACTTGCGTGGAATCAGTGGTGGATCCAGGACTTCATTTTGAGGTGGGGGGGGGCTAGTGGACTCGACCACCACCCACCAACTCCTCAGATCAGTCTCCGCCTATGCACTCTCTGTATATGCCAGTCTAGCTAATAAAACCAATCTTGGAATGACGGAATGATGTAATGCGTTACAGACGAACACATATAGCCCCTCCAGCTGAAGTGCCCTAAAACTCAAATTATCATCAGTCTCCGCCTATGCATTAGCTATAGGCACTTAAACATGGAGGGGGGCTTGAGGCCTTAGCCCTCTGCCTCGTATCCACCACTGCACGGAAGCTATCTATGAGTGATCAGTAGATATTGCATTCAGATGGTATCCTTTGAATGCGGATGTTTGCAGTGTGAAAAAATCGCAGGTGCCTGAACTTTTGCATTCTGGTTGACGTAGGCGGATCCAGGGAGGGTTGGTCCAGAGCCCCAGGTGGATGCAGGGAGTTTGTCCAATGTCCTTCAGATTTTTGTCAAGTATATTTCTAATTTGATGATTGGATGTTGGTTTAAGACTAAGTTTGCTTCCTTTTCTTGTCGAGTTTCTTGCCGCTTCGTGAAAAAGCGAAGTTATCGCCAGACTACATAGAACAATTCCCGTGTCATCTTTATGGAAAACGTATTGAAAGCTTTATTTGAGGCATCTAAAAATCATGTTTTCCCCGCAAACGTGGAAATCCAAAAAAGTACCGTCGTGTAAAAATTGCAGATTATCACTATCTACGCAGTTTTACGCAGACACGTTAAATTGAGGACAGGTATTGGTCCTAAAATTTCCAGAGTTCATCCGTGCGTTTATTATATTTAAGAAAGTAGTTCGGTCAGAGATGCCTTTTTCATCCATTGGTATTTGACCAGAGACAATTTCAGAAATTCCCCCTTTCCCTGGTGACGTTTTACATAGGCAGATCTAGGATTGCCGATCGGGGCGGGGGGCACCTTCCCGAGGGGGCGCCATCCGGTCCGGGGTCGCCATTTTTGACGGGCTAAACCTATCAGATAGGCGCAAAATCTTATCGGTGGGTGCCGATTTTCGCATCCTGGGGGAGAGGGGAAGGGGTGGGAAGCGACATTTCATGGGGGCGCCGTGATCATTTCAGGGGGTGCTGAGGATCGATCATGGGGGAGAAAACGTGCCCTCCTTGCCCGCCCCTTGGATCCGCCTATGACGTTTAAATTATCATTGTTATATTAGTCGGTGTTGTTTGAAACGGTTTCGCTAACAGCCAAAATATTGTCCAGGCGCCCCAAATGATACAAAAAATCAGCAGGGGCGGGTCAGAAAGGGAATTATAACCAAAAACGAAACAGGGAACCATGCTGCCTCCTCTATTGGCGGTTGGTGTGTCATTAAGCCGGACAATTATTATTATTATTAGATGACTACTGACATTCCTTGCTTTGCCCCGTTGGTATTCCATATTGTCCGCTTCTCCCAATTTGGCAAGTGGGTAACAAAGTGGCAGCTCTATCTTTGGTCATATAGTGAAACATCTGAATGCTCACGAAGAGTTCTAAGCACTCCCTTGATTGAGTAAGAAAAAGCAACCATATCACTCGCAGTATTCCACCCCAGTGGTTAAAAGCCGAAGCCGAGTTTGGGATTCGAACTCACCAGCGTCTGATTTCTAGACCATCGCTCTAACCGCTGCGCTACGCGACCGCCGGCGTACGGGGTGTACGCCGGGAAATTTGCGGCTTACATTTGCATGGTTCTCGGAAATCGATTTTTTTAGGCATTTATGTACATCTGACATAAAAATACCAAAGGAAAGTGGAAAGGGCAGGGAACAGGCCTTCCAATGACGACGTTATTTTTCTTCCAATAGTCATAGGCTGTGGCTAGCACGTGGTTGAAAATGAGCAATTTAACACGTATGCCCTATGGAGCAGTCGCATTTGTACGCCGTAACAGTATATTGCTGCCAACTAACTTTGGAGGGGGCTGGCATGAGCTACATAATTTGCATTTCAAAAATTGCTCTAGATTAATTTTATAAATCCTTACAGACTAGAAAATTATACAACTAAAAGCACACAGAGAGGAAGACTAACAATGTTTTGTCAATCACGAATATGAAACCTGCATTTCAAAAAGCCTCAAGATGCCGCTTTTATTTACTAGATGTAAAGACGGCGTTTTGGTAAGTCCACGCCGTAGACCAGCCATACAAAAAAGCGCCGATGTTTGAAGGGTAACTGGATGCATTCTTGTTGCCTAAAAAAATCATTTAATGAAAATGTAGAGTTTCAATGTATTCAAGTACCGGAAACTTTCAGTTCAACTTAAATATCAGCGTATTTATGCCTAGGGTGTCGTAGGGTGTCGTGAGTGGATTTGGGTGTCACAGGGCGTGGACACAGCAATGAAGGGTTGATATGGATAAAAATTATTTTCTTCGCAATAAATGGTCAATTTTCTACGATACAATGTCAAAAATATGGTGCTTAGCATACAAATTTCAAGATAATTGCTTTTAACAACAAGATGACCAAAAATGGTTTTTCACTATTCTCGGTACCAGAAATACAAAAAAAAACTTTTCAAGGACGTAAGCCTAGAAATCATGTGCCCAGATGAACTGCTTTCCAAAAATGTATCTTTCAAAGCGGTCAGCTCATTTTTTGGCAACACAAGGCTAGGGTGTCTAATTTTCCACTCACCAATTTTGTGAGTGGTGGAATTTAGTGGCGGTGTTCACCCATTGGAACTTTCTCCGGTGGGGCAGGGGGCACTGAGCGTCTTGCCTGCGCCAGAATTTCGATTCTGTTGTTCCACTAAACTCGGTGGAGATAAGGATGCCAGGTATAATTGGCCAGAAAAATAGAAGTCGCCAGATTTTCTTGCAGAAAAGCGAAAGAAGCGCGAAAGAGCCGAGTTAATTTGGCGATCTTCTAGTCGATTCTGCTGCTTTCTTTTTCCAGTGGACGTTGGTAGAGGAGGAAATGGAATTGGCTTTTGTAGTAAGTATTGTTTAGTAAAATTCAAAAAGTAGTAAGTAGTTTTTTGGAAGTGAGTGGAAATTTCAGCAAAAAAAATATAAAAGTGAGTGGAAAATTCTGCTTGACTGGGTGTCGTTCTGCACCCAGCACCCCAGGTTTTGGGACACTGTCATGGGAGGACTATATTTAGTAGGAAACTTGGTTGTACCCGTAGTTAAAGTACCCTGGTCAGGTCAGTTGTGTAGGCCCTTGGTCCCTATTTCCTAATCTGGGGATATCACCCCTCTTCCAGATTCTGAGTGGGCCTCTGGTCTGTGTACCACTTTGGGAAATGTTTTAGAAATATCCCCACATTCTGCAAGAAAATCCCAAGAGGTGAAACAGACAGAAGGAGGGAGGGTTAGAGGAGTAGCATAAAGTGGTACTCAGACCAGAGGCACATTCAGATTCTGGAAAGAGGGGTGATATCCCCAGACTAGGAAATAGGGGCCAAAGGCATACACACCTGACCTGACCTGACCTAACCTAACCTAACCTAACCTAACCTAACCTAACCTAACCTAACCTAACCTAACCTAACCCTCATTTCCTCCTATTATCATGTGCCTAAGCACGCATCTGCGGCATCATGCACCCCACTCTCATGCATCTGAGCACACCTCTTTGGTCCTTTTAAACATTGGACTTCTTATTAAATAGGTCTAACTTTCAAAGAGTAGAACCTATGAACATTAGACCTTTTGAACTTTGGACATTCTGATGTGATCCTTTTGAACCGTGGGATGTGATCTGCCTACTACCATAATACCCCTGGACTGCTGGTTGATATGAAGGTGACTGATGTACTCCTATCAAAGAATAAGAGGTGTGGGTTTTTGTTGATGAATATAATCATTTTGCCATCAACTCACACTGCCATGGATGTACCGTTCGTCTTTTGCTTATTTGTGAGGGTTTATTTATGATGCAGAGTTATGGAAAGTGGCAAAAGTAAGGGAGTGAAAATCTGCAAGTCTGGGAAAGCCATCTTGCCCTCAGGTTATCAAAGTGTAAATCGCTAATATTTTGTGGCACACAATGATAGTTTTGTGACTGACGTGGCGCGCATGGCATAGGCTGCATAGGTGCAGTGGGTGGTAAATAATAATCAACCATTTAATGAGAGTTGGCTGGCTTGTGAGAGACTTCAGGTGTATTTTTCTGTCAGTTTCACAGTTTGAAATTACTTCTTTCCATATACAGAGGACAGTAGGTACAGTGATGTGCCGTCTGTGTTTGTATTATCTACCAGGGGATATCCTCAAACCATGACAGATGAAGGAAGTACTTTGAAAAAGCAGATAATTGAAGCTTTTAGTTTCTGTTTGGACCCATTTCAAAGCCAATGTGCAAAATAAGATGTCTGGTACTGTCTATGGTCTATCTTGCACTTATATTCCTTATTTTCTCTTGAGTGTTTTCAGTCAACCAAAGGAAGAACATAAAGATGTGGTTTCCTAAGAGTGATTTATGGCATGATAATCAGCTGAGGACTTTCTATGGTGTGCATCCTCAAAGTAAAAGTCTGATTGTGTGCCAAATCACATTTTTTGGTATGATTTTGTATCCCTTTGCTAAGATGAAATAGAAAATATCTAGCAAAGGTGAGTGCTTTTTTAACTGTGTATTTTACATAACTTATTTTTGTTAATGACTGATCCCGGCATGGGTGTAGTGTGGATGAATCATAAATGAGGTGCCTGTCATTAGCAAATAGCAATGTCAAATCCTTAAAAATTAGTTGTGAAAATCTCTAAAATGTCAGCCATGTGACCACATATGTAAAGAAAAGTGTTGAGTCGACTCAACTCCCAACTCACAGCTTAGAGGATGACTCTAAATTCTGACTCGACTCAACTGGTCAAGCAGTTGGGTCAACTCAGACCCAACCCAAATCTGAAAGTAAGTCGACTCAACCCTGACTCAAGGAAAATTTGAGGCGACTCAGAGTCGACTCTGACTCTGAGTTGCGACTCAACAAGTGTGGTTGGAATCCTTTTGCTGAGGCATCAACGTAAACTTGACATTACTTGAAAGGAAGCAAGCCAGAGTGATCGGTTTGAGTGGTATATTTGGCATACACTGAACGTGGCAGAAGCGCGGAAATGTAATGTGGCAAGAACGAAATGTTTCACAGCAGGTCTTTTGCTTCAGCTGTTGATGCCTGTAATACTCAAAACATAAACAATGATTAAATCTGCCGTGCTAAGGAAAAAGGGTATCTCTCATTGCTAATACATTTGAGATACCCCCTTCCTTTTCCACGGCAGAAATACACTTCATAAGAAGCAACACCCATTGCATTCGCTTTAACATGCTGAAACTCTTCAGCTATGATAAGCTTTACTTTTTCTGGTGCTTGAACTGACGTTGTTCTGGCTTAACACGCGCATTGACGGGGCTCTGAGCCATCTTCGCTTTGACGGAGGGCGGGTACCCGCCCCGTAAGATATCGAGAACCAAAGCACGTAGCGAAAAACGGTAAACGGCGTTGGGTAGCCCATCCACTTCTACATCGAAAATATTTGAACCATTTTTTCAGGTCACGAGAGGTAAAAAAATGCCGTCATAGAGATAACATGTAAATGAAGGTTTTCGGCCATTACATCTGAACAAGTAAAGATAGAGCAAAACGATCTGGACTATATGAATCCTCGCAGCAAACCGAATCGAATGAAATATAAGTTGACATTGCTAGGTCAAATCAAGGATTTGACCTGACCTGAGGTCAGGTCAAGGTCAAATTATATATAAAATGCATATCATTAGGACTGCAAAGACAATGCGAGTCTAATGCAGCTAAAATAAACGCTTTATCTCCATCCGTTACTGAGTTATTCAGTCAAAACCTTTTCCCATGTATTTCCAATGGAGAGGTCATCGCTCGTACCTAACCTTAGGTCATCGATATAAAAATACCGGAACATATTTCAGAGAACTCGGTGGGCCCATTATGCGATCTGAGTTTCAATCGGATAAGTTCACTGTGTTTGGACTTACGCCATCTTAAACTTTGAGGTCAGGTCACTTGACATGTACTGGTGACCTGATCTGAAATGACGTAACCTTAAAATTTTCACAGGAGTTGTAAAAATGATGAGAGAAAAGGTATGACTAGTACGGCGGCGCTACGTGCCGCCGTTTTTGTGCTGTCTCCGAAAAACCCGAGGGGGGGCGGGTACCGCCCCCCCATCAATGCGCGTGTTAAACTTGCCTTGGCCATTTGCGTCATTTAGCGCCAGGACTTTGTGGTTTTTAAAAGCTGGAAAACCGGAAGCTGTTTCCATGGTACCTTCTGTTTCTCCGTGGTACCATTGCTCGTTCACATACTGCTTCCCTATCGTTTTAGCGCCAACATGTTCGTCATTGAAAGTTTTTAAAGACATGATGGTGAATCAGGAGTGTAGAAAGGGTCAATTTAAAGCGCTTCCTGTGTCGCTTCCGCTTCCGATTGGTTTCTTGTGTTTTTGCATGTTCCGTCGCCTTCATTTCCGAGCAATAACTCCGGTGATTTTTGGGTTATTTAGTTTAAATCTAGGGCCTTGACGAAACTTAACCCACGTCCCAGTAAGACTCCACCTTCGTCCCTAGAGTAAAAGGCTGTTCAAAACCCCAACTTCGGCTTTGGTGGGAAATAACGAAAAATAGCTCACGGTATTAGATAGCCTACATACACGATTACGAAACTATATCGGTCACCTTTTGGCTGAGGTCAGTGTTGAGGTAATGATACGTCGCAAAAAAATATTGGCGAGTTACAGTTTCCGACCCTAACTTGTCACTTGGGTGAGTTAGCGCCAATAGTTATGCGTCATAAGAATCTTCTCTTTACGGTGAATCGAATGATTCATAACATGGTCATGCTACTTCAACATGTAAAACGCATAACCCAAGGGCGGATCAAGGTCACCTGGTATCCTATTATGGTAATGTGGTGTAGCAATTAGTTGAAAATTACATAACAAACGCACCAAAATGAAGGCTTAATGTATAATACTTTGCTAATTTGATCATTATTATGTGCTAAGACATTTTTCATAGCTTGAAATATTCCTCAAGTGGCCCCAGATAGCAGATCAAAACGTTCAGCATGAGAGAAAGAATTTATTCATGATTTTGACTGAAAGAATGCGGCTCTGACTTATTCTCATTCGTCTCCAGAGAAACATACCGAGTTAATTAGGCTGAGACTGCCGGTGAATTTAATCCCGGTCCACTTCCGCTCCTAATTAAATCCTGCGCTTCAAACCCCCGCGCCCAGAACCTTTTTTGTAGTGGACCACTTTGTTGAACCTGCGTGGCGTATCTTCTCTGCGCATGAACAGTGTTCATGTCGGCACCGTCCGCCCTAAATGCTCCTGAGGTCTATTTGATTGAAAGCTTCCTATTGTTTGGGACTATTCGTAAGGGCTTGCATTTTTATCTTGCTTTATCTTTTCCATGCGTGTTGTATCATATCTTACTTTTAACCATGTCTTGTCATGTGCTTGAAATATGTACGGATCTTATTACTGCCATTGATGGTTATAGGTCTGGCTAGCATTGTAGCGTGACCCTGAAAATTAAATGATTCTTGTTAACTCGAGTCCTGACAACAATCACATTTGATTTTGCAGTCGACGACGGCGTTATACGAACACGACCGCACTACAACGGCATGTTCAACGCCTTCGGGACCATCTTCAGCTCAGAGGGCATGCGCGGTCTCTACCGAGGGGTCACCCCAAACGTATGGGGCGCTGGCTCGGCCTGGGGACTCTACTTCCTCTTGTGAGTACCTGCACTGTTAGGGGAAGTGGCCTGCGATAGAATTATGCTGTCGAATTGCGTTACAGTTTGATTAATACCTAGGCTGCATTGTTCAATTTGCTTTTTTGTGTAGAAGGGTCTATGATAATACGGTATTTGGTTATGAGTGTGATATTGAAATGCTGTTTTGAGATATGAAAATAATATCCCTAAAAGTATTAATGCTGGTATCCTAAGAATTTGAAGGGCTTACACCTTACAAATACACATAATAGGTGTATGTTTTTTCTCAATTTTCTTAAATGAGGGCTTGGTAGCAAAAATGAGGGAGACACGTGCAACTAGTGAACAAGTGGATGTCCCCCAAGTTTTGGAACCCAACCTAGAAATTATGCGTGTTTTTCCCATTACCTGCGCAGACCTGCGGAAGTGTTTGCAGTTCAAGTGCGGGTGAAGTGCGTCGAAGGCGTCTTCAGAGACAGCCAATATATCCCGGCTTCGCTCCCTCCCTCCGTTATCACCAGTCCGGGATCCGCCCCCTGCCCCCACCCCAGTAGAGGATACGTGGCAATGCCCTGGAATGTGGGTTTTGAAGCGGCTAAGGTAACGGCTTCATTTCCTGTGATGGACGGTCCCTGAATGGAGGTATCCGGAGTGCAGATTTGAGCCCTCATGTGGCGTCTGGCATCGATGCCATGGTGGCCCTGCTGATAAGCTACCGCAGGTAGACTCCGTCACAGGAGGAGGGGACTGTCTCCCAGCTTCGGTGGACGGGCAGTCCCTCTGCTAGGGAGGGTGACAGCAGTGACCCAAAATAGGTTTTGCGCTAGGGCGTCGAGTGGAAAATTCAGCTCGGAATGTATGGCGAGTGAGTGGAAAATTCCCCTCAAAATGTCAGTGTGCAAAGTATGGCATTTTCGACGAGATCTCGTTGGTGCGAGTGCCCTTGGAGACAGGAGTGAGTGGTGCGAATTTTATTAACCTGGTGCGAATTTACAAGACTGGTGCGAGGAAGATGGCACTAAAAACCAAACATATAATGGCTGAATGGTTATAAAGGCAAAGGAAGGCGCCTTATAAAAGTCCTTAACTATCTAACTAGTAAGAGGGGTAGCATTGCATCGTGTGGGAAGAATTGGGTGCGTTTTTCTCACTGGTATATGGCAGATTGGTGCAAATATTTGGTGGCTGCCGGTGCGAGAATTTTAGATGACTGGTGCGACTCGTCTGGCTTGCTGCCATACTTTGCAGACTGGTCAAAATGTATGGCGGAATAAAAATTTTCAAATTTTGGTATTCAGGTGGTAAACTCTCAGAGCCCTTGTTTGAACTGTAGGGATGGATATTTCCTTTAATTTTCTCAAAGTAAATATTTTTAAATCGTCCCCAAGCAGCATTGTTTGACCATTGGGGTATTCCAGGGCAGATCGACCAAGGCTTGACACCACCATGTCCAGAAAAAATCTGAAACTTTGTCTCCTGGGTATTTTTGGGCCAGAAACACGCCTGTGAGAATCTTAGCCCCCTCCGACCAACGGTGACCCGAGTTATAGCCCGAGGCATTTTCGGGAGGTCACCTTGTAGACTCATCTTTGATGCCTCATAACTCAAGCATAGCCTGATTAACACGTTTTGTATATCATTGAACTCGTCTTGAACTATACTTTATTTTGAAAAAGAAAATTTCAAAATTTGAAAAATTTTGACTTTTAATTTGTTTGACCTTTTCTTTTTTGACCTAGCTTGACCTTTTCGCAGTTAAAATTGCACTTTTAGACACCTCAAAATTGTTCTTCATAAAATATCTTTCCATGGAAAAAATATAAAAAATGCGTTTATGCTATAAGTTCCAAATTTTTAGCACCTAATGTAGGTATGCAGACGGTTTTTGACCATTGCGGTAGTACAGCCTTATGTTTAACGCCGCAAACAAAGCGATTGCTTTTGTAATCGGTTGCTTGTAATCATATGGCATGTCTTTACGAAATTTTCATCGAGCAAGTGTCAAAATATATGAGAATTAACACGCGCCCACACAAGGGGGTGGGCAACCGGTCTCTTCAGGTTTCCCCAGGTAGTAAAAACAACACCTTCGCGGAGCGCCACCGTACTTCATGTACCTCTAACTCGAAATTCTTGCAGCTTCTGGCAAAATTTTAGGTCTGGGTCATACCAGGTCTGACCGCCAAGCCAGGTCAAGAGACCTAACCTCGAAAAAACTTTGGGAGGTGCATCAATAATATCAGATTTAGCCTATCATGGTTAGATTCACATTACATAGTAAGGTCGCCGAGCAAGATAATTTTTCGTAGCTGGATTTCTATATCGATAACCGGGAGCAAGGTCAGGGTCATGATCTTTCCATTAGAAATGCATGGGGCAATTGGTAAATTTTGATAACTTGCGAGGATTGAGAATTGTCGAGAATTGCGATGGAGGTTTTAGTTTTACGTTGTCGTGTCTGACTTGCCACTGCAGTTTGATTAATATTATTTTTAACATACAGACTTAAGCCTGGCTCTAGGTCAAAGCAGGCTAATTTTGACATTTGACTAGGCAATATTATAAGATACATAATCCGTTTGGACTCAACAAGAGCGTTCCAATGGTGCTGAACATTAGTTTTCTTTGGCTGTCCTCTGTCACCTATTATGCCCCAAAATTTAGGTTTCCACTTAGTTCCTGTAAGAAATAATGTGACCTAGAGCAACCTCAAAGGTGACACGACCAAACGATTGTATGTAACATTGTCGGTAGTGATTAAAACTGGCTATTTAGCGGCATCATTCCCAGTGCACTGTTCATTCTACATGGTTTACTGAACATCAGAGATAAACAACAATTAGGCCACGGAGCCTGTGTGATATAACATTCCTCCAAACACAGCACTGCGATGGCTCGTGTTTTTAGAACTTATGCTTGGAGCATGAAAGCGAGAGAAATGCCTGAAGAATGTACATCTCCTGACGGAGAGCTGTGCTGCACAATGCAAAAATATATTTCACTTCCTCGCATGGTGCCGCGATGCACGCGGTTTCAAAGCAATGCAAAAGTTTAATTCCGGTGCAAAAGTTATATCGAAGCAAAATTCAATTATGTAAATGAATTTTCACTACGTCTCACAGCAAGGGCGCCTGCGACCATATCGAGAGCACTGCCAAACGGGCAACATATCACGATGGTTTAAAAAGTCTAGTGAAAGATCAAATACGTGATGCCAAAGGTACGCATGCTTTTCTTACGCATACATTTTTCAGCACAATTAAGTTCTTGTACATTCCATAACCAAACATAGCCAATGTTGCCAGACAGCTCCAAAGTCTGTTCGCTGATGGGGTTATGGAAAAATGAATACAAGTTTCAAAGAATACTAGCGTTAAAGAAGACACGCATCACTGTTCATGAAATCTCCACAAACAAAGGAAGAGAGGTCAGGGTTTCGTATGCCTATGTTTGAACTAAACAGTTCCGTGCTGTGCAAAAAGATTGTCTTTTATGGGTGCTGCGTGAATGGTCGCAAATTTAGTCATGGTGAATGTCCAATGCAAAAGTAATATTAAACATGCTTACTTTATAATTATTTCGTAATGTGTATAAGTAATGTGTGATCTGACGGCCATCATTGCAGGTGAATGAATGTGTTTGTACAGGATAAAGTCAGTGTCAGTGTTGAAGTCATCTCAGTGTATTCCCTTATTCTTCAATGATTATACAAGGCACCAGGAGTGTGGAATTATGTATATTTGTGGGTGCCCGACCACCTCCAATGAACCTTGGAAACAGAAGGAAAAGTGATAAAACATCCTCTGAATGTTATATACATGTATAAAATGCCCCCTTTTTCATTTCAAATACTTATTCTTGGTTCAATTTAGCTCAAACGACATGTGAAAGGGCTAAACACCTGAATACATTTTGCTATTTATTTTCACGTAGTGGCTCTCGATATTGCTTCAAATTTTTCCCACTCCTAATCATTAAAAGAAACACCAATCAAAAGCCTTTCGAAGTGGCGTTTGAACTGGGATCCGTGACACCTATGGAATGATCACCTTGTAAAAATATAATGAGGCAACCTGTTCAAGTGACCAAGTCGAATGCGTTACGATTTCAGGACATGCCTTTCAGACACGTTTGTTTACATTGCATGAATCCTCTCAAACGTATGCTGTGCTGCACTGGGTCACCTTGTATCGATACTATTTTTCCATCTCCGGGAACGATGTAATTGTGTGAGTTAGTGGTGCTCATAGTATAAGTTATACTTGTTTCAATTATTGATAAAGTCGCGACATCTTTGTAAATTTTCGTTTAAGGCTGAAAGGCCCATTATTAATAAGTTCATTTGCTTTCGTCTCCCTCGAAACAATTGATCATTTTCTATCACTTTTAATGGTTGCTATTTCTATTTTTATACATATTTTCCAAGATGTTGCCAGTTCAGGTTTAGGAGTAGGTGTCTCTCTAGAGTCATCAAGGAAATTTTACGGAGACCCCGACCCCACCACCCAAACGAGCAACTCCCACGATGAAGTGTTAATCAAGGAACCAAAGTTGAATGTCCCACAAGGCATAACGACGACCGTCTACCTCAGGTCACCCCCTCACCAGTCAGTTGCCAGCTGGCCTTCAGTATTTACGATACCTATCACCTCCCAGTTGACCTAAATTATTTTTCCAGAAGTTGCAAAATGTTGTGTGAGAGGTAGATGGAGTACGGTGGCGCTGCGCGAAGGTGTTTTTTTATTACCTGTAGAGACCTGAGGAGGCCGGTTGTCCACCCCCTCGTGTGGGTGCGTGTTAATTGTCATGCATTCTGACACTTGCACGATGAAAATTTCGTAAAGACAAAGCAGTATGATTGCCAGCAACCGATAACAAAAGCAATCGCTATGTTTGCGGTGTTAAACCGCAGTGGCCAAAAACCGTCTACATACCTACCTTAGGTGCTAAATATTTGTAACTTATGGCAAGAACGCATTTTTTCTATCGAACGATATTTTGTGAAGACAAATTTTTGAGGTGTCTAAAAGGGCAATTTCAACTGCCAAAAGGTCAAGCTAGGTAAAAAAGAAAAGGTAAAACAAATTAAAAGTCAAAATTTGGCCAATTTTGAAATTTTCTTTTTCAAAATAAAGTTTAGTTCAAGACGAGCTCAATGCTATACAAAACGTGTTAATCAAAGTATGCGTTCTTTGAGTTATGAAGTATCAAAGATGGGTCTACAAGGTGACCTCTCGAAAATGCCTCGGGCTATAACTTGGTCACCGTTGGTCGGAGGGGGGTAAGATTCTCACAGGCGTGTTTCTGACCCAAAACTACCCCGGAGACGAAGTTTCAGATTTTTTCTAGACATGGTGGTGTCAAATTGAAATATTTTTGGTCGTTTTGTCCTGGAATGCCCCCATTACCATGTGAAAAATTTGGGTTAAGCAGGTAAATCATTACCAACTGAAACACCCTGATGCATCTCCAATTTTTTAAGGAATTAGTGAATAGCGACAAACAAACTTTTTGGGGAGCCTCTGAGACCAACCTTCGGGGGAAAGAACTCTGGGAGCCACGAAGACTAACATTTGTGGGATGAAGATCAACTCTTGGGGGGCTTCCCTAGACCAACTCTTGTGCCCCTCCTCTCCTCTCCCACACGACCAGCTCTAAAGGGCCCCTGAGACGAAATATCGGGGCCCCCTTAGACCAACTCTGCAGAGGGGGCCTCCGAGACCGGCAGGTGGTGAAAAATGAAAAGGGATTTTTTCATGCAATACCTAGTGCCAAAATTAATTATCTAACCATACACTGTATAGTTTTTTCTGTCCGGGACAAAGCCCCTCCTATACCTATAGTTATCGGAATTTTTAGACCACTCCTGACCTCAATCACTGCACCTCGCATACACCTATGCTAGGGTCCAGTAGAGCCTTGGTTTACACTTAACTAACCCAGACGAACTTCAAACTTTCTATCATGGCAATAAACTCTTCCAGACTCCTGCTAAAAGTTCCTTTTCTTTACCTGTCAATTCCCCTGCTCCTCTTCACATATCTACTCACCTTCATATTGTGTTGACGTGATGTGGAGATGTATTGATGTGTTGAGAGAGGGAGGCAGGCGCACTGACAGATGGAGGTTTGCACCTCTAGTCGGGCGCCGCACCCTGCCGAGTGTGCTGCCAGTAAAGGTCGTAATACATTCGTGCAGAGGTCTCCGTGGCGTGTGGGTCTGAGTGAGGGAGGATAGCAAGCGGCAACGTAAACCTTGAACATGGCGCGGTCGGTATTTTGGTGTGCGGGGATTTACCTTAGAGGGGAGAACAAGCGATTTCTGTTACTTTCCTGGAAGCTTCCTCAGTTTGTGTAGTTATTGCACCGCCCACCCGAATCTACAAAGATGTCTGACGCAGATGAAAGCAAAGCAGTGGCTGCGACCTCAAACCCCGAGTCAACTACAGAAGCGTTAACGGCCATGCTGAAGCAGCAGTTGGATCTCGCGGCCCGCAGGGACGAGCAGCTCACTGCCCTGCTTCAGCGGTTCTGCCTGAACCCCACCGGCAGCCCGTCCCTGACGGACGGCAGCCGCACACAGGACGCTACAACCGACACCACCGGACCCTCCCGACCTCGTGTCACGATGCCCGCGGCGGGCACACCCATTCCTCGGCTACACTCGACAGCCTCGCTGATGGACTTTGAGGCATGGAAGAAGTTCGAAGGCTACTGCCTCCTCACGCACATGCGGGAATTGAGTCACGGCGAGCAGAAGGCAGCTCTGTTAGCTGTCCTAGATGATGATTGGGCGCGTGTTGTGCGTTTTGGTTTGCCTATCTCCGAGGACGCCGGAATGGACACCGTAATCGACGCCATGCATGCGTACCTCCGTCGGCAACGGAATGTGGTGATTGACCGGTGTGATTTTAGCACTCGGATGCAACAAGAAGGGGAAACCGTCTACGAGTATGTCTTTGCTTTGAAGGAACTGGCCGCCTGCTGTGATTTTTGCCAGCACTGCATTGAGGACAGGTATCGAGATCACCTGGTGGTTGGCATCAGTGATAGCAACGCACGCCGCCATATGCTGGAAACACCGGACTTAACTTTCGAGAAGGCTCTAGACCTATGCCGAGCGTCCGAATGTGCATTTAAGGACGACACAGCGATCTGCGAGCCAACCAGCATCGCTCGCGTATCCACATACAGGAGGGCCCAGGCTCGCCGCGGCCGTACCGGCGCTGACGCTTTTGCGGCGGGCCAGTGCGGAAGGTGCGGGGCGGCCCAGCATCGCAGCTCGAGGGAGTGTCCGGCCCTGCACCGCACATGTCACGCGTGTCAGGCCCCCGGGCACTTCTCCACCATGTGCCGCAGCCGGCCCGTGGGCGGAGCCAGCCCTCCGCGTGGCAGTAGTTTGGGCGGCGGCCACCAGGCGACCGCAGACAGGAGAAGCGCCTCAGCGGGGCGCGGCCGCCGTGGGAGATCAGCTTATGGATCGCGCCGCCAGATGTCAGCACTTTCCTCGGAGGAACACTGCTGTGAAGGCGCAGACGAAGATGAGGCAGCTGCGATGAATAACTTGTATGTGTCGGACGTGAAAATTCAGAGAATACACGCCAAAAGATCACCACAGGTCCGCTTACGCCTGCTTCACCATGATGGTGGCATCGAGGAAACACTCTGGACTCCTGACACCGGGGCTGAGACGTCCGCAATCTCACAGGAGCACGCAGCGGCCATGGGTGTGAAGCACAGTCAGATGACACCATCGTCTGCAACTTTGTGGACAGCAGATGGACGGAAAATGCGATGTCTGGGAACGTGCGTGCTCACGCTCCAGCTCGGAGAGGTAACGCACCCCGTCGATGTTTCCGTGTTGGAGTCCCTCCACTCCCCCTGCTGTCCTGGCATGACTGTGTGAAGCTAAAAATATTGCCAGAAAACTTTCCTCAGCAGATCCATCGATTAGAAGCCGGCAGACCGACACAGGGGTTGTCAGCCGCACCCCTGGAACCACGCACCCGCCACAGGGGTTGTCAGCCGCACCCCTGGAACCACGCACCCGCCACGTCCGCGAGACCCGGCCGGTGGAGGCGTCGGGCGTGGACGACGACGGGCTGGACACAGCACCATCCTCAGCTCAGCGCATACTTTGCGGCACCGCTCAAACAACGCCAGCAGGGCACCACCGGATTGGATATCAGACCTCAGAGGCTGTGCCACCCCACCCGCCCCGCAGCGTCAGCAGCATTTTGATGCGTTGAAAGCCGAGTTTCCGCGCGTGTTTGACACAAACTCGGCCCTGCGGCAGATGGTGGGGGAGCCCATGAAGATAGAGCTGACGGACGACGCAGTTCCACACGCTCTAACCACGGCACGGCAGATACTATTCTGCTGGAGGGATGAGGTCCGAAAGCAGCTGGATTCACTCTTGAAGGACAATATCATAGAGCCCATCGATCATCCGACGGCATGGTGTCACGGGCTCGTCCCCGTGCCCAAGGTCGGTTCAGACGGTACGGTTACCGGCTGCCGCTTAACAGTCGACTTCACAAAGCTGAACCGATACGTGAAACGGCCGCACCATCCCGCCAGAACCCCACAAGACGCAGTATCATCAATCCCACCTGATGCGCAGCTGTTTACGAAGTTAGACTGCAAGGCTGGATATTTCCAAGTACGAATTCGAGACCAGGATAGAGATCTCACATGCTTTATCAGCCCGTGGAGAAGATTCCGGTTCCTGCGAATGCCGATGAGCATTTTTCACTCTGGCGACATCTACAACAAGCGCGGTGACGAGGCACTCGGGGACGTACCTAACACCGTGAAGGTAGTGGACGACATGCTGTGCTGGGATGCTGACTACGCCACGCACCTGCTACACGTCTGGGAAATATTACACCGATGTGACAGGTTCGGTATCACTCTGAACCCAGACAAGTGCATGTTCGGAGAGGAGAGAGTGGACTTCTGCGGCTTTGCTGTGAGCTCTGCTGGCTACACAGTCGACGAAAAGAAAGTCCGCGCGATCAGGGACTTCCCGCAGCCCAGTAATATCACCGACCTGCGGTCATTCCTGGGACTAGTGAATCAGCTGGGCGCCTTCTCGTCGGAAATTGCACAGGCTGCCGAACCACTGCGTCAGCTGTTGCGACCATGCAACACCTGGATGTGGACCTCAGTACACACAGCTGCATTTGACAAGGTCAAAGAAGCACTGATGTCACCGCCGCTGCTAGACTTCTTCAACCCTCACCGCCGCACAGTGCTGGAAACCGACGCGTCGCGGGTCGGTGGCCTCGGGTTCTGCCTGCGTCAGCAGGACAAGGCCGGAAGGTGGCGCCTCATCCAATGCGGGTCACGCTTCCTCACTGACGCTGAAACGCGGTATGCAGTGATAGAACTGGAGATGCTGGCCCTGGCCTGGGCTTGCAAAAAAGCGGCCGTATACCTCAAAGGAATGCAGCAGTTCGAGGTAATGACAGACCACCGGCCACTCATACCGATCCTCAACTCTAAAAGTCTGGCGGAGATAGAGAACCCGCGGCTGCAGCGTCTCCGGGAGCGATTGATCCCATATAACTTCATCGCCAGCTGGAGAGAAGGAAAGCTCCACGCCATTCCCGACGCACTCTCTCGGGCACCGGTGGAAGACCCCACGCCAGAAGACGAGGAAGCGGAACAGTCCCTCAGACTTGAAACCTGCTGTGTGCTATCCCACCTGACCACTGATGTCACAGAAGATGACGTCAGCCCCTTCCGTGACGCCGCCCTGGACGAAGTACGGGCAGCGGCCGCGAAAGATCCAGAAATCATCGCACTCACGGAAATAATATTGGCCGGGTTTCCAAACCATCGCAGCCAGCTCGACCCGCTTCTGCAGCCATACTGGGGCTGTAGGGAGCGCCTTTCTGTGGCTGACTGCCTAGTACTGTGTGGACAGCGCCTGCTCATTCCACGGAGCCTCCGGCGGACAACGCTCGAGCGACTCCACGCCAGTCATCAGGGAATAGAACGGACCAAGCGGCGAGCTCAGCAGGTGATATTCTGGCCACACTTGGACCAGCACATCACCGACTTTGTTGGCGGCTGTCAGGCATGCCAGCACCATCTGCCCAGCCTCCAAAAGGAGTCCCTGATGCCAGAGAAGACACCAACCAGGGTATTCCAGGCGGTCTCAGCGGATTACTTCTCGTGGGCAGGACGCACGTTTCTGGTCTACGTCGATAGATTATCTGGCTGGCCCTTTGTCTATCGCGTTAAGGGAGAGGCCTCCGCCCAGGACCTCACAAGAAACCTCCGCCGCGTCTTCTCCATGACAGGCGTACCACAAACCCTACGGACAGATGGTGGCGGAGTTTTCTGCAAAGCACACGAGAGATTTGCTCCGCCGTTGGGGGGTGGCACACCAGCAGTCCACGCCGCACTACCCCCAATCGAACGGACACAGTGAGGCGGCTGTCAAAAGCGTAAAACGCCTGGTCAAGAAAGTGTCACAGAACGGAGACATCGACATCGACGCCTTTGCTCACGGTCTGCTGGAGCTGCGGAATACGCCACGTGCAGACGGGCGCTCGCCGGCGCAAATTCTGTACGGCCATCCGCTCCGCTCCGCGGTGCCCGCCCACCACCGTGCATTCGCCGCCAGGTGGCAGAGTGCAGCCGATGCGTGCGATGAGAAAGCGGCTCAGCTGCAGCAGCAGGCTGAGGGCCGCTACAACTGCTCGGCGCGCACTCACAGACCCCTGCGGATTGGCCAGCGGGTGCTGGTCCAGGACCCACACAGCAAGGCATGGAACCGCACTGGCACCATCACAGCCGTTGGCGCCAGGCGCACTATCTGTGAAGCTGCCGAGTGGGCGGCTCCTCTGGCGCAACCGCCGGTACCTAAGGCCCCAGCGTGCTTTTGTTTGGGAGACAGCACTACACGCTCACCCGCTGCCAGCCGCAGAGAACGCAGGTTCGCGGATGCCGTCCCCAGCACCACAGATGGCGCCTCCTGCCACCCAAACTGCCACATCCGCCTCACCCGTCGCCCTGGAAGCTCCACCTGGACTGCGGCGCAGCAACAGGAACAAACGGGAGACACAGAAGCTGGCGGTGCACTGGGGTACCAAGACATATTCCTGAGGGGGATAGGGAGGGAGATGTGTTGACGTGATGTGGAGATGTATTGATGTGTTGAGAGAGGGAGGCAGGCGCACTGACAGATGGAGGTTTGCACCTCTAGTCGGGCGCCGCACCCTGCCGAGTGTGCTGCCAGTAAAGGTCGTAATACATTCGTGCAGAGGTCTCCGTGGCGTGTGGGTCTGAGTGAGGGAGGATAGCAAGCGGCAACGTAAACCTTGAACACATATGAATATGCTGTTTTCTATCAATCTAATCGAAGCTACAGCCTTCTTTCTGTCGTTTCTTCCTTTCGTCTACAATCAGCCAGGCGCAGCGGGTTGCGACAGCGTCAGAGCGACTACTACTTTAAATTTCTGATCGCTTGCCGCTTGCCGGTCGCATGAGCTACATAATTTGCATTTCAAAAATTGCTCTAAATTAATTTTCTAAATCCTCATAGACTAGAAAATTATACAACTAAAAGCACACCAAGAGGAAGACTAACAATGTTTTGTCAATAACGAATAAGAAACCGGCCTTTCAAAGAGCCTAAAGATGCCGCTTTTATTTACTAGATGTAAAGACGGCGATTTGGTAAGTCCACGCCGTAGATCATAATAATGGTTGGGGTTGCCATACAAAAAAGTGCAGATGTTTGAAGGCTAACTGGATGCATTCTTGTTGCCCAAAAATAATAATTTAATGAAAATGTAGAGTTTCAAAGTATTAAAGTACCGGACACTTTCAGTTCAACTTAAATATCAGCATTTTTATGCCTAGGGTGTCGTAGGGTGTCGTGAGAGGATTTGGGTGTCACAGGGCGTGGACGCAGCAATGAAGGGCTGATATGGATAACAATTATTTTCTTCGCAATAAATGGTCAATTTTCTACCATACAATGTCAAAAAAATATGCTGCTTAGCATACAAATTTCAAGATAATTGCTTTTAACAACAAGATGTCCAAAAATGGTTTTTCACTATTCTCGGTACCAGAAATACAAAAAAATTCAAGGAAGTAACCCTAGAAATCATGTGCACAGATAAACTGCTTTCCAGAAATGTATCTTTCAAAGCGGTCAGCTCATTTTTTTGGCAACACAAGGCTAGGGTGTCTAATTTTCCACTCACCAATTTTGTGAGTGGCGGAATTTAGTGGCGGTGTTCACCCATTGGAACTTTCTCCGGTGGGGCAGGGGGCACTGAGCGTCTTGCCCGCGCCAGAATTTCGATTCAGTTGTTCCACTGAAATCGGTGGATATAAGGATGCCAGGTATAATTGGCCAGAAAAATTAGAAATTGCCAGATTTGCTTTCAGAACGAAATAAGCCCATAAGAGCCGAGATAATTTGGCGGTCTTCTAGTCGATTCTGCTGCTCTCTTTTTCCAGTGGACGTTGGTAGAGGAGGCAATGGAATTGGGCTTTGTAGTAAGTATTGTTGAGTAAAATTCAATAGTAGTAAGTATTGCTGGCTGTGAGTGGAAAATTCAGCAAAAAATATAAAAGTGAGTGGAAAATTATGCTTGAGTGGGTGTAATTCTGCACCCAGCACCCCAGGTTTTGGGACACTGGGTGACAGTCTCCCCCTCCCACCTTTCTGTGGCACTTACGGCAGGACGTCAGGGGCCCCTGAACCAGCCCTGAAGGCCCTTAAACTGTTGTGGGAGGACTGACGACGGCTTGTATTCTGTGTGGAGGCCCACAGGCCAATGCAGGAGGCCCTCGAAGTTCTAAGTAAAGAAGGGATTTCAAATATGCAAATAATAGGTCCCTGTAAAACGGCCGAGGAGGCCTCAACAAAGCGATGGAGACCCTAAGACGGGAACATGGACACCAAGTGAAGCAAAGTGAAGGTCGATTTTATTTTTTAGCGTGTTTTCTACCAGCTCATTCGCTTGCAGAGAAATTCTTAATGCAATTTGAGAAATCTAATGAATTTTCTAGTGAAGTGCCCTACCTTGGGGTCGGGCGAAATTTACACGCCTACGTGCGAAACTGGCATGGCGTCGCCAACTCATATCCTATCGGTAGGGATTACGTTGACTTGATTACCTTTTACGGTAGTTATAGGGGCCTGGTGGCCCAGTGGCTTCATTGCCCGTCTTCAGATCGGACAGCATGGATTAAAGTGGGTTCGATCCCGACGATGGAAACTGCCTTTCATGTCCGATCTCACCCGATGAGGAGCAACCTTAAACACCCACGCCAATGCTCCCTGTAATTGGACAAGTGTGCCTATTAGGAGAGGCCCTAATAAAATCAAAATAAAAAAGACCTGAGCTCGGCACACTTGTCTCAGCAATGGGACGTTCAGAACCATTCAGCTGTTTGCCAGCTAACCTTCCCTTACGGGTCTGCGAGAATCGGGCTCCATGAATAATTGTTTGTCCGGCAAGTGCTATGCTGAAACATGACTAAGCGTTCATTCCCTGACTGGGTGCCTGTGTCAAAATTAAGGGTAGTGCCGTTTGAAATAACTCTTGATTCTCCGCCTGCAGCTACGGCTCCATCAAGTCGTACATGCAGGAGGGTGACTCCCGACGGGACCTGGGAGCCCCGCGGCACATGCTGGCGGCCTCCGAGGCCGGCATTGCCACCCTGGCCATCACCAACCCCATCTGGGTGGTCAAAACCAGGTCAGCTCCACTGCTGTCGCTTACCTGGCGAGCTAGGGACTTTTCTCACTGTGTGCTGGTGTATGGTGGTGCAAGATAATGGTAGTGGTTTATGGTGGCTTAGGAATAAGTTTTGTGTTGCCGCTAAGATGTGTGCTGTACGTGAATTTTCACATCGTTGGGTTTCGTTGTGACTAGTAATGTAACAGTAATGTATTTTTAAGGCGCCGAAAGCTCTTTTTACAGTGATTCATAAGATAAACAACCTTTCTTATAAGCATGGTAGCGAAAAAATGGTTCGGTCATCGATTTGCCGGTCAACTGTGAACGGCAGGGCATCCGTGCATTACGTAACGATCCGGGTGCTGTATATGACCGGGCCCCACGCCCTCCGCAACGAGGCGTCAGCTTCGGTGGGATCAGTTGGCCCGGCACGATGCGAGAATTTTATTGACGCTGTAAAACAGGAATGAATAAGTTCAGAGTTGACTCAAAGTGTTTTGAAACGTTGTTCACTAAAATTGATGCAGTAGGAGGAAGTCGTAATCAAATTTTAAGAGAACCCCTCGCATTTAGGCCATCCAAACTCGTGTTTTGTGTGAGAAGAGCCAACTCTTTTGTTAGAATAGCGGACTATAGCTTCCTGTTTGTTTGCGTCGCGTTAGAGCCGCGTTGGCCCGAGCCACGTCGCTCGCCCTCAGGCTGTGCCTACAGTACACGTCGGACGCCACGCTACCCGAGAGCAAAAAGTACGCTGGCATGATCGACGCATTCCGCAAGACGTACCGGCACGAGGGACTGCGGGGACTCTACAAGGTGGGCACGCGTGGTCGCCCAACTGTTGGCTCGATGCATGCGGATTTGTTATGATTTCCATTGCAAAGATTAGGGGTTAAAATCAATCAATCCTCAACCAATGATGCTGTTCCGTGCTGATCATGATAATGAATTACTGCCCTTTAAAGGGAATGTGGCACCTTGGTCAAATCCTGGAATTTAGTGTAATTAGGCGTACTTATAGACAAAAATAATGAAACCACTCATGATTTCTCTGAAAAATGTACAATAAGCTCAATATTTGGTTTTAAAAATACTCCTCTAGAAAAAGAAATAAACATCAGACTGTGGATGATGTCACGATCTGGCAACCACTACCATACTTGAAACGCTTCAAGGGCTTCGATTGGCTGATGCTCATCGTGACGTCAGCATATGTCGTCACACCAGTAGCTCACAACAATGGCCGCCGGCGACGGGGGCTAAGGGGGTTGGTGTCAGGTAGGTTTTAGCTTTTTTCTACGGAAATGTAGAGTTCCAAGACAAATGAAATATGGAGTACCGGGTTTTCCGACCTGCTTTACAACTTGGCTATCTCAGTTAAAATCACGTTGTGAAGGTGCCACATTCCCTTTAACTTGTGCTAAGTACATAATTATTTAAACACGTGCTAATTGTGATTGATGGTTGTTAAGAAAATGAGAAAGTTTCGTCAGAATTATGAATGCAGCGTTAAAGGGAATGTGGCAACTTCACAACGTGATTTTAACTGAGATAGCCAAGTTGTGAAGCAGGTCGGAAAACCTGGTACTCCATATTTCATTTGTCTTGGAACTCGATACTTTCGTAGAAAAAAGCTAAAACTTACCTGACACCAGCCCCCTCAGCCCCCGTCGCCGGCGGCCATTGTTGTAAGCTACCGGTGTGACGACATATGCTGACGTCACGATGAGCATCAGCCAATCGAAGCCCTTGAAGCGTTTCAAGTATGGTAGTGGTTGCCAGATCGTGACATCATCCACAGTCTGATATTTACTTCTTTTTCTAGAGGAGTATTTTTAGAAACCAAATATTGAGATTATTGTACATTTTTCAGAGAAATCATGAGTGGTTTCATTATTTTTGACTAAAAGTACGCCTAATTACACTAAATTCCAGGATTCGACCAAGGTGCCACATTCCCTTTAAGTGCATCCAAAGCCCTTGTCCCAGAAACATTTTTTGACGATGGCAAATTATCGTTGCTGTTCTGAGTCGTATAGATGTATGCTGTGGCGTTGGGCTGATGACTGGCACGGATCAACAAACACCGGAAGTGGGGGGGGAGGGGGCTCACGTGTTGCAGCTTCGATCGGAACTGATCATGCTATCGCGCCATACTGCGTGATCGGGCACGTCACTCGCGCTCCGCTGTCAGCAGCCTTTCCTACCTCGCTGGAGCATTAACAACATGACATACGACAAACAAACAGGTTCCCGGGATTTATATGAGGCCCGTCTCGGTCAGTCTCGTGCCTTTGTTACTTTATACAATATTTCGTCTATACCAGCATCGAATGGTGTTGCAGTGTGAACAACTGTCTTGTTTTCGTTTTGGTGGCAATACTGTTCTCAAATACGATGTCAGGTCCCTGTGTTACCACGTGCGCGGTTCTTGTCACAGGGCTTCGTGCCGGGAGTGTGGGGCGTCTCACACGGGGCGCTGCAGTTCATGGTGTACGAGGAGCTGAAGTCGCAGTACAACCGCCGGCGGGGTCACACCGTCGACGCCAAGCTGGTGAGTGTGGCCTCTGGCTAATGCCTGCTCGTTTCTGATTGGCCACGGACCCGGGGGCTAGCCTCTGACGTCACCAAACCACAGCTGTACAGACACCTGCGCCATGAAGGTCATAGCCTCAAGCAGGGGACAAACGACTTGGAAACAAGGCTGGCAAAGGCGCTCAGAGACAGCCTGGTCCAGGATTTCGGGGGGGGGGCTGCTTTGATCTGAGAGCGCCACTTGGGTCTGGGGGGGGCGCCGTGTGGGTCAGGGGACTAATGCTTACTGTGTGACCCATCAGCGGGACGCCAATAATGGCATTCTGGGAGAGTGACAGTCTCAGGGGTTTTGGGGGCAGTTATAGGGGGCACTGGGTGGATCCGTCAGGATGAGGGGACAATCTCGAAATCCCGAAATTCGAGCGTCATGAAATGCTGGAGGAATTCTCGGTGGAGTGTGTCGAGAACATTTGGACGTCATCTGCTGAGATCATGATGTTCGTGTGCAATCGGTCGTGACCGCCCTAAATGACCGCGTACACCATGCACTCTGTGGTGTTGCAGGACCTGCACCTGCACCAGTGAACCCCTTTCAATCTCGTTGGATTCATGCCATACGGTCCAGCAGCTATGCATGTCTATGCTGTGCTAGAAAACAGGTCTCAGCTCTAAACGCAAATCGAAAGGTGTTTAGAGCGCTGGTCGCAACGACGCTGTTCCACACAGCCACAGCGATACGCAAACGATTGCTGGAATGCGGGATAATGGAGCCACGACACGCATTCCTCGATATACGCATCGAACGCAAACGGTCGGCCGGAGACCACGCGGGCCGGGGGCGTGTCAGGCGTGGACCAATCACGGCACTGCCCGCCGCTGTGACGTCATGGCCCGCGCATGTGACCGTGAGTCGGGCGAGGCTGACGCAATCGCACCAAGTGCCTCACGGTGGGGCGTGGGGGCGGCGCCGGGCCTGCCGAGATTTACCACCGGCTGGTACAAACTGCTTTAAACCAGACTCGCTCCAGGTTGCCAATGGGGTGTACTTGGGTAACTGCGAGGGCTTACGGATCACAGGGTGGTTGGTGTTTAGCCGAGAGTCGTCATTCCATGGGTTTGTTGGAATATTTTTCAATACTGCAGCTGTGATGCAACGTGAATGGTACTCTTGAGTGCTGTTGGTTGGCCCGTTGTCATAGCAACGTCCTCACTCTTGTGTTGACCCTCACTCTTGTCTTGGGGTAGTGATGCTAGAAAAAACCGTGTGACAAGCGGAATGGGGGGGATAAGTGGGGGCACTTGCCTACCATCGCACTGAGTTACAAGGAGGGCCTAAAATGGTACGAAAATCAATTTTTCGACCAACACAGAATGTATTAAGATGCCTTTATATCAAAGGGCAACATCCCAGACCATCCAGCATCATATCTCAATCTCCGATAAAATGTTTGTTTATCCGATTTTAGATGGGGTAAAGGTGATGTTTCCGATAGGACAACAAATATTGCTTCTGACTGTCATAACGTACCGGAACTTGGAGCGCTCGCGAACATGCTTTCATATCTCCGAAAACACACCGAGTGATTTTTTCCAAAGCTTTGACTTGTTTGCAGCCCAATTATATGCGTTTCGAAGTTGTGATTTCTCTCAAATTATTTTATTTCATTTTATGTATTTTCATGATTTACAACTCAGAGATTTCCACTGAAGGGTAAACTTGATTAAGCCGGCAAAAAATCCAACATCTTCCCACAACATGAGACCACCACAGTGGTAGTTGCACACAGGTTGACAATGCGTATAAAATTTTTCAGCTGCATTTAGTTGCATTTCCGTGATTTATGACCGATTGTGTAAGGGTATGTCGGCGGCCCGCGCGCTGTCCCCCGCCCGCCGCGCCGTCAGGGCACGGCCCGGCCGCCTTTGTGGGGGCGCGTGGTGGAACCATGGACGGCAAACAAAGAGGTGGGATGAAAATACAACTAAAGTAAGGGTTTTCCACCTAGTGGTGGGCATAACACATACCCTGGTCAATGGATGCGCTCAGAAAAGTGTGCCCAGTTGTTTGAATACGACACTTGGCACAACACTGTATCGATAATGAAAGGCAAACACATGAGGTGCGTTTGCATTATTATCCCTCGGTGCAAACGGTTTCATGAAGCAAACCTGAAATTGTGTTGGAAAGGACACAGGCAGGTGAACTAAAGGGTAAGAAACACTTTGCTTGTGGCCTCGGAGGTGAAAGGTTGTGGTCTCGAGATGGAGCCCTGTGTAAAAAAGTGACCTAGTAGAAAAACTGGTAGATAAAGGTACAATATCGGACCCTAAGCGCGGTGTCGAAGTAGCAAAGAAATGCCTTATTAGTCGCTTGAAGGAGGGAGAATAATTGACAGAAGAACCTGATACTATGCTGAATCGGCAACGTGAATTTTTGCATGAATTTCCGACAGAAGTGGTCATTGGTCAGCCGGGACAAGAACAGGTTTTTTCAAGAAATATGGAACCCTCTTGGCAGAGGAAATAGTTTTCACTGTCCAAGCCGAAGCTTCAGCGGAATCAACGTCTTCTTCCGCACCTGAGGCAGGAGAACCAGGTCCGAGCCAGCCCCTGGCAAGAAAAAGAGGCCGGCCCCAAAAGAGATACAGAGACCTAAGCCAGAAAAGGCGTAAGCGGGCCGCCTCTGAAACTGCTCAGGCGCACGATGTGGAGATGTCTGAAATTACTGGTGGGGATGTGGAACTTATCAGGAGACTCGGCACGATCCTTTCGGCTGCGAATGCCTCTGATCAAGTCATTAACGCGGACAAGTTTGACCTGTATGTTTTAGAGAAAGCACAGCTATTCGTTAGCTTATATCCGTGGTTTTACCTGCCAGCCTCAGTCCACAAACACCTCGTGCACGGGGAGGAGTGTATCCGGCCTCTTCTCCTTCCAATCGGTATGCTCAGCGAGGAGGCCCAGGAGCGGAGGAACAAAGACACAAGGTGTGCACGCGAGCACCATGCCAGAAAAACCTCCCGAAAAGCGACAATCCAAGACCAGTTGCATCACTTGACGGTGTCTAGCGATCCGGTGATCGTGAAAACAATCTAAGAAGACTTAGAACTACCCAGACGTGTAATCCGATCGTCCTCTGGAAAGCATCATGACATCTCCGCGCTTCTGGTTGCTCCCGGCACTCAACCCGGAGACTCGGATACGTCCCATAGTTCAGCTGATGATTTGGATGCATAAAAAGCGGATTTGGCCATAAGTTACGTTTGTCTGTTTGAAGTGCATGTCCTTCCCCCAACCTACTTGATAGTTCTTAAGAAGTCTTGGAGCATATGAAGCCGCTTAATTTTGCTGTTTGTTCGCATCTGATGCCTTTTTTAAGGTCTTTGATCTTGATGAAGTTTTATATATATAGTTATATTTAGTGAACTTGCTGGATGCAATTTTTGTGATTTATGAGTATGGGCCAAGTGAGCTGTTACCAACGGCTCGTGAAATTGTGTATTTCTACTTGCGCAAGCTGCTCAATTAGGTGAATTCGATATTGTGTTTACAACTCGTTGATAGTGCCAGAGTAGCTAAAATAGATTTTAACAATAAGTTCTCGGAAGGCCTGCTGAAGATAGGGTGCCATAAACCGCAGAGTGTTGTGGGAATGACCTAGGACCCTAAAAAGATGATACAGATGACAGTAAAAGCGCTAAAAGACTGGCAGCCTAAAACGCCAAAGTCCAGAAACTAAAACGTCTCAACCCTAAAAAGCCCAAAAAGGCTACGTCAAGGTAAAGATAAGAAGAAAAAAGCGTGGGGTGAGGTAAATACAACGTTTCGGTCTTGGACCGTCGTCAAGAAGTGGTCTGTGTGATTACCTTGTGACTGAATGAGCAAGATGTACGGATACCCTTTGAGGAATTAGATATGAAATTTGGTGTAAGTCCCTCCTTCCTACAGGTAACTAAGAAGACACGTGATAGCTGAGTGCGAGCGAGCTTGGAAACTGAAGAGAGAATGCAGGCCATCCTTGGGCGGTCAATGATGGAGAAAACAATAAGTTCTCGGAAGGCCTGCTGAAGATAGGGTGCCATAAACCGCAGAGTGTTGTGGGAATGACCTAGGACCCTAAAAAGATGATACAGATGACAGTAAAAGCGCTAAAAGACTGGCAGCCTAAAACGCCAAAGTCCAGAAACTAAAACGTCTCAACCCTAAAAAAGCCCAAAAAGGCTACGTCAAGGTAAAGATAAGAAGAAAAAAGCGTGGGGTGAGGTAAATACAACGTTTCGGTCTTGGAGAGCAAAATAGATTTTGCTCAGTTTGGTATTCGAGCATTTTTCTCAGAATGCTGTTGAACTGTACATACCTACTTGGAATTTCGTCTATTTTTCCATTTCTGATGTTAAATCCTACAAATCACTATTCAAATCATCTGACCTCATTTGAGGTCAGCCTGCGAAAGCCCATTTTATTCAAAAAGGTAGGCCTAGCAGCTGCTCATCTGAAAGTAGGATGAACAACTTATTGACGTCCGATGTAATTTGAATTTTCCCACCGAAACTGGCAGGATCTTCCACTGAAACATTTGACCTCGGTTCAGGTCAACTGAAAAAGATGCATTTGGGGGCATCAAAACACAAAGAAAAAACATTCGTGAGATCAGATCTTTGAGATGAATTTTTACCTTACATATTTGAGAAACTGATAACGCATTTACGAACATAAGAATTCAATTTGACCTAGGTCAAAGACCTGACCTGACCGAAACCTGCAACTCAACCACAATAATGCTCAGGATGTCAGCATACTGTGGTCCAAATTTGAAGGCAATATCTTTGACAGAACGCAAGTTATAGATTTTTGTACCATTTTAGGCCCTCCTTGTAACACTGTGCATCGGCGCCCCCTGAAACGGTCACGGCGCCCTCCTGAAATGTCGCTTCTCACCCTCCCCTGATGCAAGTATCAGCGCCCAGTGATAAGATTTTACATCCCCTGGTATGATTTTCCACCCACATGTTGTCTCCCCCCCGATCATGTACCCTGCCCCCAATTGGAAATCCTGAATGTTTGTCACCATAGTTCTAAGAAGCTTTGCTTTGTTATTTATTAACCCGTTCACGACAGTGAATAAAGTACTAAGCCTTCCAAACCTTCATTATTGAGGACAAGTGTATTTGTATTTGAACTTGCTTTGCGATATGTGGTGTACTGTTCCTACCACAAGGGTACATTTTACCCCGTTAAGATTTTGGGGAAGACCAGGGACAACGCGGTGATCCGATTTGAAGCTGATTTCCTTGATCATCGTGAGTTGGCGTACATGGGAACGGAATCATCCTCATCACGAGTGCAAACATAATCATGTATACATGTTCACTATCGGACAACTACGTGACATCTGGTACCGTTTATTTATTCGCGTCAATAACCGAGGACGTTCACGTTTTGCACGCCTTTGCCGTCATTTTCTGAGCATACTCGATTTGCGAATGTCACGTAAAGGCTGGTTCAACCACAAAGTGTCTGAAAGGCAGCTTTGGACTCGGATCGCAGCAGGGATTGTGGGCTCTACGAACCACGGCTCCAGTGATCCAGGCATATATGTTTCTCGTAATTTGATGCCCTATTTCAGAAGGGCGGGTGAACGAATAGGGCTATTTCATTATCCGAAAGGAAGAATCCGAATCAAATTTGAGGAGTAAACTGGGCAGTTTGTTCTTTGTCAAATGGGCCAGCATGCCCTAATATGTATGAAGTTTTGTGCTGCCTGTACATGCTGATAATGTTTTTCATCCACCACCGCGCCTTTCTGTACGTTCTCGCGGGTAACAAACACTATTCTGTCGTGAAATGAGAGAAAAATCTGCTCCTGGCACTTTACCGACAACTTCTGGGCTTTTTAAGATCTGGGTTTCAACAGATGTGGGACTCTGCTCAAATCTGTGTCAGTCACAACCCGTAGGGGTTCTCATCCCTTTTGAGACCCCAGTACTGAAATTCTTGAAAGGAATTGAGTTCATGTGTTCAGCATCGATTAAAACTTCTAACTCTCCTTCCAAGCATCTCTTACTATGAGCCAGTCCTCAGTGCCCACTCCACCAACATGTTTTGATATGCGGCACATGTGGGGTCTGGTGCGTCTGGTTATTACAGAGGTTAGGACGGTTAAAACTAGTTCTGTCCGGTTTCGGCGCCCCGCTATCTCCCGTATATTGACATAGTCGTACACGCGTTAATATGTTTATGCGTGTATGCTGTTTGAAGCGTTGATTGTTGGGGTAACCATTCGCTCGCTAGCCTATCTGGCAACAGGACTCAGTGGTCAGAGGGAGCATTCAGCGATGCTGTTGTTGTCTGTTTCCAGACACTCCGTTGTCTATTGTGGCGCGAACCAGGTGGGCGTATCGATCTCAACATTAGGTGGTATGTCAGACGCTCATGCGCGGTCAGCGGTTTCCAGGAGCGACGTCCATGACACAGTTAACGGACGCTTCCAGACGCGAAGCAACGGTCAGACGCCTTGTAGGCTTGTTTGTTCTGTCTTGCGTCGGCTTCCGAGACTGTCGGTGTCGATTATGGCGCCGCTAGCTTGCTGAGCAACGTTGTGAAATCGTGGAGCAGCTGTGATACAGCGAACACGATGGAAGTAGCCATATGTGAACCAAGGGGGTAACAGGGCATTTCCCCATAATCGATCCTCACCCCCCCTGAAATGGTCACAGCGCTTCCTGAAGGGTCGATGTTGCCCCCCTGAAATGTCCCTTCCCACCCCTCCTCCCCAGGATGCGAGTACCGGCGGCCCCATGAAAGGACTGGCGCCCACGTGAGAGGTTTTGCCGTCAAAAAGTTGCGCCGCTGCACTGTGTTACAAGGAGGACCTAAAATGGTACGAAAATCAATTTTTCGACCAACACAGAATGCCTTAAGATGACTTTATATCAAAGGGAAACATCCCAGACCATCCGGGGGCATATCTCAATCTCCGATAAAATGTCTGTTTATCCGATTTTAGATGGGGTAAAAGTGATGTTTTCGATAGGACAACAAGTATTGCTTCCGACTGTCAGAACGTGCCGGAACTTGGAGCGCTCGCGAACATGCTTTCATATCTCCGAAAACACACCGAGTGATTTTTTGCCCAAAGTACGACTTGTTTGCAGCACAATTATCTGCTTTTCTAAGTTGTGAATTCTCTCAAAGTATTCTATTTCATTTTATGTATTTTCATAATTTACAACTCAGAGATTTCCACTGAAGAGTAAACTTGATTAAGCCGGCAAAAAATCCCACAGCTTCCCACAACATGAGACCACCACAGTGGTAGCTGCACACATGTTGCCAATGCGTACAGAAAGTTTCAGCTGCATTTAGTTGCATTTCCGTGATTTATGACCGATTGTGTAAGGGTATGTCGGCGGCCCGCGCGCTGTCCCCCACCCGCCGCGCCGTCAGCGCACGGCCCAGCCGCCTCTGTTGGGGCGCGTGGTGGAACCACGGACAGAAACAAAGCGGTGGGATGAAAATACAAATAAAGTAAGGTTTTTCCACCTAATGGTGGGCATAACACATACCCTGGTCAATGTATGCGCTCAGAAGTGTGCCGAGTTGTTCAGGACATATTTTAAGCCTCAAAGTGGTGGGGCATTTTGCCCACCAGTCCCCCATGCTATGTCCACCAGTGAACTCCCAATAACGGCCCAGTGCCCACCAGTTACCAGTCATTTGATGCTCTAGGATTGCCCTTTTGGTGACAATTCTTGCCCTTTTCAGCCAAATACCCACCAGTTGCAATTTCTTAAAATATGCCCTGGAGTTGTTTGAACAGGACACTTGGCACAACTGGGCTGAAAATGAAAGGCAAACACATAGTGCGCGGTTGCATTATGATCACTCGGTGCAAACGGTTTTGCAACCTGGAATTGTGTTGGAAAAGACACATGCAGGTGATCAGTCTAAAGGGTAAGAAAAACTTTGCTTGTGACCTCGGATGTGAAAGGTTGTGGTCTCGAGATGGAGCTCTGTGTAAAGAAGAGTGACCTAGTAGAAGATCTGGTAGATAAAGGTACAATATCCGATGCTAAGCGCGGTGTTGAAGTAGCAAAGAAATACCTTATTAGTCGCTTAAAGGAGGGAGAATCATTGACAGAAGAATCTGAGACTATGCTGGATCAGCAACTTGAGTTGTTTTGCAGAAATTTCCGACAGAAGTGGTCATTGGTCAGCCGAGACAAGAACAGCGTTTTCAAGAAATATGGAACCCTCTTGGCAGAGGAAATATTTTTCACTGTCCAAACCGGGGTTTCAGCGAAATCAACGTCCTCGGTCGCACCTGACGCAGCAGAACCAAGTCCGAGCCAGCGACTGGCAAGAAAAAGAGGCCGGCCCCAAAAGAGATACAGAGACCTAAGCCAGAAAAGGCGTAAGCGGGCCGCCTCTGAAACTGCTCAGGCGCACGATGTGGAGATGTCTGAAATTACTGGTGGGGATGTGGAACTTATCAGGAGACTCGGCACGATCCTTTCGGCTGCGAATGCCTCTGATCAGGTCATTAACGCGGACAAGTTTGACCTGTATGTTTTAGAGAAAGCACAGCTATTCGTTAGCTTATATCCGTGGTTTTACCTGCCAGCCTCAGTCCACAAACACCTCGTGCACGGGGAGGAGTGTATCCGGCCTCTTCTCCTTCCAATCGGTATGCTCAGCGAGGAGGCCCAGGAGCGGAGGAACAAAGACACAAGGTGTGCACGCGAGCACCATGCCAGAAAAACCTCCCGAAAAGCGACAATCCAAGACCAGTTGCATCACTTGACGGTGTCTAGCGATCCGGTGATCGTGAAAACAATCTAAGAAGACTTAGAACTACCCAGACGTGTAATCCGATCGTCCTCTGGAAAGCATCATGACATCTCCGCGCTTCTGGTTGCTCCCGGCACTCAACCCGGAGACTCGGATACGTCCCATAGTTCAGCTGATGATTTGGATGCATAAAAAGCGGATTTGGCCATAAGTTACGTTTGTCTGTTTGAAGTGCATGTCCTTCCCCCAACCTACTTGATAGTTCTTAAGAAGTCTTGGAGCATATGAAGCCGCTTAATTTTGCTGTTTGTTCGCATCTGATGCCTTTTTTAAGGTCTTTGATCTTGATGAAGTTTTATATATATAGTTATATTTAGTGAACTTGCTGGATGCAATTTTTGTGATTTATGAGTATGGGCCAAGTGAGCTGTTACCAACGGCTCGTGAAATTGTGTATTTCTACTTGCGCAAGCTGCTCAATTAGGTGAATTCGATATTGTGTTTACAACTCGTTGATAGTGCCAGAGTAGCTAAAATAGATTTTAACAATAAGTTCTCGGAAGGCCTGCTGAAGATAGGGTGCCATAAACCGCAGAGTGTTGTGGGAATGACCTAGGACCCTAAAAAGATGATACAGATGACAGTAAAAGCGCTAAAAGACTGGCAGCCTAAAACGCCAAAGTCCAGAAACTAAAACGTCTCAACCCTAAAAAGCCCAAAAAGGCTACGTCAAGGTAAAGATAAGAAGAAAAAAGCGTGGGGTGAGGTAAATACAACGTTTCGGTCTTGGACCGTCGTCAAGAAGTGGTCTGTGTGATTACCTTGTGACTGAATGAGCAAGATGTACGGATACCCTTTGAGGAATTAGATATGAAATTTGGTGTAAGTCCCTCCTTCCTACAGGTAACTAAGAAGACACGTGATAGCTGAGTGCGAGCGAGCTTGGAAACTGAAGAGAGAATGCAGGCCATCCTTGGGCGGTCAATGATGGAGAAAACAATAAGTTCTCGGAAGGCCTGCTGAAGATAGGGTGCCATAAACCGCAGAGTGTTGTGGGAATGACCTAGGACCCTAAAAAGATGATACAGATGACAGTAAAAGCGCTAAAAGACTGGCAGCCTAAAACGCCAAAGTCCAGAAACTAAAACGTCTCAACCCTAAAAAGCCCAAAAAGGCTACGTCAAGGTAAAGATAAGAAGAAAAAAGCGTGGGGTGAGGTAAATACAACGTTTCGGTCTTGGAGAGCAAAATAGATTTTGCTCAGTTTGGTATTCGAGCATTTTTCTCAGAATGCTGTTGAACTGTACATACCTACTTGGAATTTCGTCTATTTTTCCATTTCTGATGTTAAATCCTACAAATCACTATTCAAATCATCTGACCTCATTTGAGGTCAGCCTGCGAAAGCCCATTTTATTCAAAAAGGTAGGCCTAGCAGCTGCTCATCTGAAAGTAGGATGAACAACTTATTGACGTCCGATGTAATTTGAATTTTCCCACCGAAACTGGCAGGATCTTCCACTGAAACATTTGACCTCGGTTCAGGTCAACTGAAAAAGATGCATTTGGGGGCATCAAAACACAAAGAAAAAACATTCGTGAGATCAGATCTTTGAGATGAATTTTTACCTTACATATTTGAGAAACTGATAACGCATTTACGAACATAAGAATTCAATTTGACCTAGGTCAAAGACCTGACCTGACTGAAACCTGCAACTCAACCACAATAATGCTCAGGATGTCAGCATACTGTGGTCCAAATTTGAAGGCAATATCTTTGACAGAACGCAAGTTATAGATTTTTGTACCATTTTAGGCCCTCCTTGTAACACTGTGCATCGGCGCCCCCTGAAACGGTCACGGCGCCCTCCTGAAATGTCGCTTCTCACCCTCCCCCTGATGCAAGTATCAGCGCCCAGTGATAAGATTTTACATCCCCTGGTATGATTTTCCACCCACATGTTGTCTCCCCCCCGATCATGTACCCTGCCCCCAATTGGAAATCCTGAATGTTTGTCACCATAGTTCTAAGAAGCTTTGCTTTGTTATTTATTAACCCGTTCACGACAGTGAATAAAGTACTAAGCCTTCCAAACCTTCATTATTGAGGACAAGTGTATTTGTATTTGAACTTGCTTTGCGATATGTGGTGTACTGTTCCTACCACAAGGGTACATTTTACCCCGTTAAGATTTTGGGGAAGACCAGGGACAACGCGGTGATCCGATTTGAAGCTGATTTCCTTGATCATCGTGAGTTGGCGTACATGGGAACGGAATCATCCTCATCACGAGTGCAAACATAATCATGTATACATGTTCACTATCGGACAACTACGTGACATCTGGTACCGTTTATTTATTCGCGTCAATAACCGAGGACGTTCACGTTTTGCACGCCTTTGCCGTCATTTTCTGAGCATACTCGATTTGCGAATGTCACGTAAAGGCTGGTTCAACCACAAAGTGTCTGAAAGGCAGCTTTGGACTCGGATCGCAGCAGGGATTGTGGGCTCTACGAACCACGGCTCCAGTGATCCAGGCATATATGTTTCTCGTAATTTGATGCCCTATTTCAGAAGGGCGGGTGAACGAATAGGGCTATTTCATTATCCGAAAGGAAGAATCCGAATCAAATTTGAGGAGTAAACTGGGCAGTTTGTTCTTTGTCAAATGGGCCAGCATGCCCTAATATGTATGAAGTTTTGTGCTGCCTGTACATGCTGATAATGTTTTTCATCCACCACCGCGCCTTTCTGTACGTTCTCGCGGGTAACAAACACTATTCTGTCGTGAAATGAGAGAAAAATCTGCTCCTGGCACTTTACCGACAACTTCTGGGCTTTTTAAGATCTGGGTTTCAACAGATGTGGGACTCTGCTCAAATCTGTGTCAGTCACAACCCGTAGGGGTTCTCATCCCTTTTGAGACCCCAGTACTGAAATTCTTGAAAGGAATTGAGTTCATGTGTTCAGCATCGATTAAAACTTCTAACTCTCCTTCCAAGCATCTCTTACTATGAGCCAGTCCTCAGTGCCCACTCCACCAACATGTTTTGATATGCGGCACATGTGGGGTCTGGTGCGTCTGGTTATTACAGAGGTTAGGACGGTTAAAACTAGTTCTGTCCGGTTTCGGCGCCCCGCTATCTCCCGTATATTGACATAGTCGTACACGCGTTAATATGTTTATGCGTGTATGCTGTTTGAAGCGTTGATTGTTGGGGTAACCATTCGCTCGCTAGCCTATCTGGCAACAGGACTCAGTGGTCAGAGGGAGCATTCAGCGATGCTGTTGTTGTCTGTTTCCAGACACTCCGTTGTCTATTGTGGCGCGAACCAGGTGGGCGTATCGATCTCAACATTAGGTGGTATGTCAGACGCTCATGCGCGGTCAGCGGTTTCCAGGAGCGACGTCCATGACACAGTTAACGGACGCTTCCAGACGCGAAGCAACGGTCAGACGCCTTGTAGGCTTGTTTGTTCTGTCTTGCGTCGGCTTCCGAGACTGTCGGTGTCGATTATGGCGCCGCTAGCTTGCTGAGCAACGTTGTGAAATCGTGGAGCAGCTGTGATACAGCGAACACGATGGAAGTAGCCATATGTGAACCAAGGGGGTAACAGGGCATTTCCCCATAATCGATCCTCACCCCCCCCTGAAATGGTCACAGCGCTTCCTGAAGGGTCGATGTTGCCCCCCTGAAATGTCCCTTCCCACCCCTCCTCCCCAGGATGCGAGTACCGGCGGCCCCATGAAAGGACTGGCGCCCACGTGAGAGGTTTTGCCGTCAAAAAGTTGCGCCGCTGCACTGTGTTACAAGGAGGACCTAAAATGGTACGAAAATCAATTTTTCGACCAACACAGAATGCCTTAAGATGACTTTATATCAAAGGGAAACATCCCAGACCATCCGGGGGCATATCTCAATCTCCGATAAAATGTCTGTTTATCCGATTTTAGATGGGGTAAAAGTGATGTTTTCGATAGGACAACAAGTATTGCTTCCGACTGTCAGAACGTGCCGGAACTTGGAGCGCTCGCGAACATGCTTTCATATCTCCGAAAACACACCGAGTGATTTTTTGCCCAAAGTACGACTTGTTTGCAGCACAATTATCTGCTTTTCTAAGTTGTGAATTCTCTCAAAGTATTCTATTTCATTTTATGTATTTTCATAATTTACAACTCAGAGATTTCCACTGAAGAGTAAACTTGATTAAGCCGGCAAAAAAATCCCACAGCTTCCCACAACATGAGACCACCACAGTGGTAGCTGCACACATGTTGCCAATGCGTACAGAAAGTTTCAGCTGCATTTAGTTGCATTTCCGTGATTTATGACCGATTGTGTAAGGGTATGTCGGCGGCCCGCGCGCTGTCCCCCACCCGCCGCGCCGTCAGCGCACGGCCCAGCCGCCTCTGTTGGGGCGCGTGGTGGAACCACGGACAGAAACAAAGCGGTGGGATGAAAATACAAATAAAGTAAGGTTTTTCCACCTAATGGTGGGCATAACACATACCCTGGTCAATGTATGCGCTCAGAAGTGTGCCGAGTTGTTCAGGACATATTTTAAGCCTCAAAGTGGTGGGCATTTTGCCCACCAGTCCCCCATGCTATGTCCACCAGTGAACTCCCAATAACGGCCCAGTGCCCACCAGTTACCAGTCATTTGATGCTCTAGGATTGCCCTTTTGGTGACAATTCTTGCCCTTTTCAGCCAAATACCCACCAGTTGCAATTTCTTAAAATATGCCCTGGAGTTGTTTGAACAGGACACTTGGCACAACTGGGCTGAAAATGAAAGGCAAACACATAGTGCGCGGTTGCATTATGATCACTCGGTGCAAACGGTTTTGCAACCTGGAATTGTGTTGGAAAAAGACACATGCAGGTGATCAGTCTAAAGGGTAAGAAAAACTTTGCTTGTGACCTCGGATGTGAAAGGTTGTGGTCTCGAGATGGAGCTCTGTGTAAAGAAGAGTGACCTAGTAGAAGATCTGGTAGATAAAGGTACAATATCCGATGCTAAGCGCGGTGTTGAAGTAGCAAAGAAATACCTTATTAGTCGCTTAAAGGAGGGAGAATCATTGACAGAAGAATCTGAGACTATGCTGGATCAGCAACTTGAGTTGTTTTGCAGAAATTTCCGACAGAAGTGGTCATTGGTCAGCCGAGACAAGAACAGCGTTTTCAAGAAATATGGAACCCTCTTGGCAGAGGAAATATTTTTCACTGTCCAAACCGGGGTTTCAGCGAAATCAACGTCCTCGGTCGCACCTGACGCAGCAGAACCAAGTCCGAGCCAGCCACTGGCAAGAAAAAGAGGCCGGCCCCAAAAGAGATACAGAGACCTAAGCCAGAAAAGGCGTAAGCGGGCCGCCTCTGAAACTGCTCAGGCGCACGAGATGAAAATTTTTGAAATTTCTGGTGTGGATGTGGAACTTATCAGGAGACTCGGCACGATCCTTTCGGCTGCGAATGCCTCTGATCAGGTCATTAACGCGGACAAGTTCCAGTCACTTCTCCTTCCAATCGGTATGCTCAGTGAGCAGGCCCAGGAGCGGAGGAACAAAGACATAAGGTATCGCGTGAGCACCATGCCAGAAAGACCTCCCGAAAAGCGACAATCCAAGACCATTGCATCACTTGACGGTGTCCAGCAATCCTGTGATCGTGAAAGCAATCCAAGAAGACTTAGAACGACCCAGACGTGACATCCGATCGTCCTCTGGAAAACATCATGACATCTCCGCGCTTCTGGTTGCTCCCGGCACTCAACCCGGAGACTCGGATACATCCCATAGTTCAACTGATGATTTGGATGCATAAAAGCGGGTTGGGCCATAAGTTACATTTGCCTGTTTGAAGTGCATTTCCGTCCCCCAACCTACTTGCTAGTTCTTAAGAAGTCTTGGAGCATATGAAGCCGCTTAATTTTGCTGTTTGTTCCCATCCGATGCCTTTTTTGAAGGTCTCTGATCTCGATGAAGTTTTATATACGAATATTGTTATATTTAGTGAACTTGCTAGATGCAATTTTTGTGATTTATAAGTATGGGCCGAGTGAGCTGTTACCAACCGCTAGTGAAACGGTGTTTTTTTACTCGGGCAAGCTGCTCAATTAGGTGAATTCGATATGGTGTTTACAACTCGTTGATAGTGCCTGCACTAGCTAAAATACATTTTGCTCAGAATGGTATTGGATCATTTTTTTCTCAGAACGCTGTTGAACTGTACGTGCCTATGTGAAATTTTATCTATTTTTCCATCTTTGATGTTTAGTCCTACAAATCACTATTCAAATCACCTCACCTCATTTGAGGTCAGCCTGAGAAAGCCCATTTTAGTAAAAGAAAGGTAGGTCTGGCAGCTGCTTATCTGAAAGTAGGATGAACAACTTATTGACGCCCGATGTAATTTGAATTTTCCCACCGAAACTGGATGGATCTTCCACTGAAACATCGGACCTCGGTTCAGGTCAACTAGAAAAGATGCATTTGTGGGGCATCAAAACACAAAGAAGACAATTTCGTAAGATCAGATCTTTGTGATGAAGTTTTAACGTAAATAAATGAGAAACTGATAGCGGATTTACGAACATAAGAATTCAACTTGACCTAGGTCAAAGACCTGACCTGGCTGAAACTTGAAACTCAAGCTCAATAATGCTCAGGATATCAGCATACTGTGATCCAAATTTGAAGGCAATATCTTTGATAGAACGTAAGTTATAGATTTTTGTACCGTTTTAGGCCCTCCTTGTAACACTGTGCGCTGGTCCGGATGCCCCCCCGACTATGTACCCCTCGATCAGCTACCCTGGATCTGCCTATGCAAGCGGCGCATGACTGACGAACTGGTCATGCTGTACTTTCCCCAAGTTGTGTAGTAAACTAGTTGCATTCTTCAGAAGAGTTCACACCCTTCAGAGAATCTCTGCTAATGAACATCAAAATCACGACCAATTAACATTATGTGACAGTGAACCGTGTGTGCCGACAGTCAACGCTGGAGTACCTACAGTTCGCGGCGCTTTCCAAGCTGTTCGCCGCCTGCGTCACCTATCCGTACCAGGTGGTACGCGCGCGGCTGCAGGACCACCACGTGGAGTACCGCGGCTCGCTGCACGTGATCCGCCACGTGCTGAGGTACGAAGGCGTGCGCGGCCTCTACAAGGGCCTCACGCCCTACCTCTGCCACGTCACGCCCAACATCTGTTGCGTGTTTATCGTGTACGAACTGATGACCTCCCACTCGGCCAGCTGACCCAGGCCGGACGGTGAGAGTTAGACGCCAGTCGGGGCCGCCGGCGGCGGCGGC
Organism: Lepas anatifera; assembly: GCA_034440635.1. Classification (NCBI taxonomy): domain Eukaryota; kingdom Metazoa; phylum Arthropoda; class Thecostraca; family Lepadidae; genus Lepas; species Lepas anatifera. The sequence continues at coordinate 104,774 of JAOTON010001763.1, read as the reverse complement.
GACTTCAGCAGTCGCTGGGGTAACAGGTACACCTCACCGCTCGGATGCCTCATCGCACTCAGGGTGTTCGCCCCAACCGTAATGGCACAGCCGGGGAATCCGAGTCTGCGCCGCACAGCGAGTGAGGGAGCGAGCCAGCCCCGCACGCACCAGGCCGGCTTGCGCTGTGCCCGCGCAGCGCCGGTGCCGCCACCGGCCGCCGCCCCTCCTCCTGTCTGTGATCTGTGCCCGCTCGTCGAGACCACTGTGCTGACTCTGACGTGTGGGCTGCGTGTGCAGCACCTGCCCAGAGCTGTGTATAGCAACAATACACGCTGATACTTGGCCGGTGTCTGGTGGGGAGGGGCGCGGCTGGTGACGGCAGCGGCGCGGCGGGCACGACGCGACGAAGCCGTGACACACGCCGGCCGCGTGTTCGACGGCGCCGCCAACATCGCCACCGACGATACGCGACAACAGAGGCAACGGCCGCTGCCTGACCTCTGGGCCAGGCGGGTGCGATGCCCAGACGACCTTATTCCTAACACTGAGTCACTCCTTTTGCAGATCGCGTCAGTTTTCGCGTCGCTTGTTGTTGACTCGGTGATCGCCACCTTTAGGTCAAGCCCGACAGCTTTTTTCGAACGATGTGACACTGAACGTGCACAAGTTTTCTTACAGCGTTGTTTTGTGACGCTTATGCTCTTGTATCTCTACCGCAATATTTTATATTGTATTTTCTCATATCGGATACTTTGAAAGCTTTTCGTAGACGTTTAAGCCATCGCTGTGGAGTCTTTGCAACTAGGCTGGGAAAATTTCGGCTCATTGTTTGTGAAGTATTGCTTACTGTGTTGTGGTTCAGTCTGAGGACATGTGCTTCACTCATAGCTCCCGTTTGCGCGCTCACAGCATTTAGTCGAGCTATATTTTGGATGTGGTGTGCGAATAGCCTTACTGGTCGCGGAAGAGCAGGACAGTTTTTGCAATTTTTGTTGTAGAAATATGAGGCTGCCAAACATTGGATATATAATCGGATTAAACTAGCAAAGGGCACATGATGTGGGGCTGAATCAAACCCACGAGAGCAGCATGTTGTAAACCATGAGCCGAAAACATCACAGTGTCTAGTGTGAACAGATTCAGTTGCAAAAAGCTTGGAGCAGGAGCCCGCGGGCGGTTTTTCCTTAGGCATTGCTGTCCCCGGGTTATTCCGATTGTGTTTGAGTGTGTGAATGGTCCTTACGAATTTGTGGACGAACATTTGTGACAACAAGGGGCCGGTATGAAAATCTCTGTACATAGATCTTCGAGGCGATGATTTGTGTACGGGTAAATGCGGCGCGATAATGTATCTGGGCATATTTATGGAGGAAATGGGATACTAAATCCGAAAGCCGCGGCTGCGTCTTTAAAATGGCGGCTTCCGGTCAGCCTACCTGGTAAGCAATCTTGGCGAATGATTAAATTTAGAAGCGCCTGAAATATTTGAACCATTTTCTGATTTTTTTCATTGCCCAAAATTTTGAACGTGTATGCGCTTATAGTTTTGAACGATTGGTTGAACATTTCTTAAACAATTTTGGAGACTCTGGTTTTAACATACGCTTTATCTGTACTTTTGAGGTGCGGACTCCATTTTGATGTCGAATTTCTGTTAGCTGTCATCTAACTTTTACCTACGGATATCTGACTTTTTGGGAGGTTGGACCCCGTTGACGTTACATGTGGTGGACAACGCCTATTTATTGATTCCATGGGCGAACATTTTAAACCAGTAAGTCATAACTATGTCTGTGGTTTTGTGTCACCCAATCATTTCAAAGCCCTGAACTTCAACCTCACCGCTCGGTCCCAGTTCACGGTGCTGTAATGACGCCAATGCTTTCTGCGCTGTCCAAGCTTTGGCTTCTCTCGAACAGGGAACGCCCAATATCGATGGCCCCCTCGCTCCCCCCTCCATCAGGCACGACGGCTCAGTGCGACGTTCTGTCGGCCCTTGATCGGTGCTGACCCTGGGCGGCGGCGGCTGATGCTGTAATCGCGTCGACACCCCCCTCCCCCTCACATTCCCACTGTACCGTTATCGCGGGGTCGCTGGGGGCTGCCAGATAGGCTGGGCCGATTACGATGCTGCTTCAACTCGCTTGCTCGGCAATTTCACAATATTTTACGGTAGGGTGTGGAGGGAAAATTTCTGCGTAGAATCTCCACCCTATGACTGAAATTTTGTATCTCCAGGTGCTTGGAGGCTTAATTTCAGAACCTTTCGTTTAAAAAGGAGATGAATTTTTTGTTTTGTCATACACAAAATGTTAAATAACCTATTCTATTGTCATACGAACAGGCAGCATAGCCCATACGTTTCTAATCGGCTGTAAACAGCTATCCCCGTTCTGTAGGAGTGGGCCTAATAGTATATTTTCATTGGTCGAAGCGCCGATATTGAAAAATACTCAAAGTTGATTATATATATATATATATATATATATATATATAAAAAATAAGTGGAAAATTAAGCGCAAATACTTCGCATATGAGTGGGAAATTCAAAGTGCCTGGATTGTGGATTTACACCCAGCACCCTCTATTTTAGGACAGTGCTTCTAGCATCAGGAAAGGTCAGGTATGCTAGTCAGTTATTGGACGGTTAGCCAAAATCCGCGATACCATCCGAAACAACTCATGGCAGCTCTGATAAGTATTATTCCAGCGAAGTTGATTTATTCTGTCAAAATAGTTTCAAGGTCACGAGATCCGATTATCACTACCGCAGTCATTGGCAGCTCTCGTCTATTCTCGGCGCGCCCTGTATCCGGGCGGCGCCGCCCCCGCAACATCAAACGGACGCCGACCACCTGCTCTAGTGACGCGTCTCGGCTAATAGCTTGAAGCTGACTTTGGCCACGAGCCCTTGACGTGCGGTCCAACCGCTGTTCCGGGCGGCATTGAGAGACCGCGGGCCGAAATTCAAGAGAGGTGCTACGGAATTCACTGTCGGACGAGTCTGAATACCATACAGCAACGAACAAAGTGTCCTGATCCAGACAGCGGGACAGAAGCATGCCAGGAGTATTACATTTGCGAAAAATATTCCAGCGGGCTTATGCAGTTTTGACCGGTGTTGACGTACCTATATCGATGGGATGACGACTGGGGGTGATCGGCAAGCACTAACGCCACTGCTCAAATAGTTGTTAAGAGCATACAATGATACCTTAAGGGCTCGTGCTGTTTCGGCTCGTTTTCATTGTATACATGCAACATTCCAGGACCTGAGGCCATTTCTTTCTTCACCTATTTCCATTCCATCTGCCTCAATCAGTGTGGGAACCTGCTTGAATAAAGCAGCGGCGTATAGTTCAGACCATAGTCTAGTAAGAATAGTCAATCTGCGGATTCCAGAGAAGACCTGGAGCGGCTGGTGTTTTAACGCGCCCGGTGACGTCACCCATTTACACGAGTGAACGCGTCTCATCCGGGTTTGGCACGGCATATAGCTGCCGCCTCACACAGACCGACTGCCAGCGGGCTTGCCTGGGGGCTGACGAACAGTCACTCAAAGCATATTTATGTCTTTACCACTAGCAGCAGGTGCTTACAATCGTGTACTTCTGAGGATACGGGAGCATTCCCAAAAGCAAACCCCTGGAAGTCAAGGAAAATGTCAAATCTCTTAACACAACGTGAGCACAAGCACGTCAGTGAGAAATGCAAACAAAAGTTCTATGAATACGTTTGTGCTATCCACCCTCTCCTGCCCTCACTTACCGATATTTTAAACCAGCAACAAGTCCGGAACATCCTCTTTGGGTGAGGGCGCCGCGACGGATCTTTTACTGAGGAACTGACTCCAACCTATCGGCGACCTGGGAACGGGGGAATAGTAGCATGCGAAGCCAACCTTGTTATATCGCAGACAGTAACGGGGTGGGTTACGTGTAATCAGCTTCAGAACATTTTCAAATGTGTACTTTGATAATCGGGAGCTATAAAAACAAAAATATCGGCCGGGTGCGGACATTTTGAGTCGGGGGCGTCGGGGGACGTCCGCGCGTTCAGCGAGTGGGATGAGGCGTTCCCCCTCGCTTTCGGCTCCCATGCATGTGGTTGGTCAAAATTATTCTTCCCTGGCCGTTATTGCTGGACAGAACCTTGCATTGGCAGATCATCACACGATACGTGAGACATAATATCGCAGAGAGAAAGTGGCAGTAGCATAGTAATTCGTATAAGTAGGAGCTTGGTAAAAAGATACATTTGTAGGACCCGAATTGAAACCACCGTTATTTTGTACTATGTTTTCAGTATTTTCTTTAAATTACGAATTATGCTAGTACAATGATACGGGAACTAATACACCTCTGACGATACTGTGCATAGGTGCCTGAAGTCTGGCGGGGGCACCAATATAGTGTATTTTTATTTTTACTGGGGACCAAAGAAGGTGAAGCACATTGTGAGGACTCAAGAGGGCTTAGTTTACAAGTCTAAAGGGCACTCCTGTTTTCTTTATCGCACACCTTTGGTTCCTGTCTGACAGCAAACTTCGGGGTCCATAATAGCATTCAGCAACGACACAGAAGCCATCTGCGAACGGGGAAAAGGCCTTCAGGTATTCAGCACTAGGACACTGGTACCCAGTGGAGGAAAGTCCAAGAGGCCTGGGTACCACTGGGACGGGTGTGGGCCGAAACAATAAACCCCAGTTTGTATCTTCAAAATATGGCCTGCTTTGAAAACCATATTTTGTTCCCGGACCAGTGGTCTCTCCTTGGTACCACATTGGGCTCACCAGGACCAACATTTTGGAACCAGTTGAAGATCCAACATGCGCACAGCAACATCGAGCAGGCACACAACATCCATTCATTTGTTCACAGCACATCCATTTGTCGAATCCCCATTATTTACCTACACATAACGTTTCGCCGTGAAGTCCGTTCTGTGCATCTGTGTGGACATGCTACTGTCGCATTGGGCCCGACATCGGACACCCCAGACTGCTCTCGGGTGAATTAATTAAACCGAGTTTTTAGGATGTTTTTTAGTCTAAAGGACATTCCTGTTTTCTTTATCGCGCACTTTTGGTTCCTGTCTGACAACAAACTTCGGGGTCCATAATAGCCTTCAGCAACGACACAGAAGCCATTTGCGAACGGGGAAAAGGCCTTCAGGTATTCAGCACTAGGACACTGGTCCCCAGTGGAGGAAAATCCGAGAGGCCTGGGTACCACTGGGACGGGTGTGGGACCAAACATTAAGCCCCAGTTTGTATCTTCAAAATATGGCCTGCTTTGAAAAATTTCTCTGGCAAGTTTCTTCGCGCAACCTTTTAAATCATACCTGTGCCCCAGGCTCGGCATCTCTGCCGTAGCAATCCCCTTCCCTCGCAAGTGTTGCTACACTTCGCGACCCATTCCTTGAAATAAGGTTCTCCCTTTTGTTCTGCGACATTAAAGTAAACCCACTCTCGCAAAATTCTCCCACATACTTAACCCTATTTCCGTCAGGCTCCGCACCCCTATTTCCGGCAGGGGGCAATATCGGCCCCTAAGATCTCGTAATCTAACCGGCCGATTTTGAAAATTCCAAGTGCTATAGATTCCCTGACGCTAAACTTTATTTTGAAAAAAGAAAATTTCAAAATTTTGATTTTTAAGGAGAAGGTCGTGCAAAATATACAATTTTTGTGTATTTTTAGATTTTCCATAACCCTTGTCTCTGTTGTACGATTTTCACAAAACTAGTTCAGATTTACAAATAATTGACCCAAAATTGTCATATACTCGAGTTACGCAAAAATTCGAAATTCAATGGCAGTTCCAGGACCAGGACTATGAGGGAAATATATACAACCTAAAAAGTTTTGTTACGCGGATTAGAAGCCGTGATATACTGTTGGCATCTTTGACACATAAATAAATGAAAAAAAGTGAAAAACTCATCAGGGGCGGATGCAGTAAGGTAAAACAGTGGGGTAAAATACATACCAAAAATATGCGAGTGGTATGCATGAGTATATTAGTCCCTCGACTAGTTGAAATTTATTTCTGATAATTTTACCCTCCCATGGCAGCTCTGGGAAAGGGGGTGACATAGGCGGATCAAGGACTCTCGTCGTGGGGGGGGGGTGGGGGTGATTGGAAACACATTTTTAATATACAACGATATTGAGTCGCGGCGGTGATACTGGCTGGGAATATGCATTTTGAAAATGTGTAGTGACTGGACACGCCTCTGGTAATCTAAAATTTGGTTATAACTATTTTAAATTTTCATATACCCAATTGTATTCGCCCTGGCACGGCTGTAAGCAGTCTTCTCACTTACTAACGTTTAGTCCTTCTTGATAACATTCCCCCATTTTGAACTGCTGTAACCGCCCCTGATGAATACAAATAGTGACAATTGTGAATGCACTATCATCTCACATAAAAAATGATATAATAAAACCATATAACTGGTATCAGGATCAGCAGAGACGGCTTCCTTTACAAAGAACCCATCGCATACGATAATACTTGGTTTGTGGATAGAACCTCCCCAAAACCCAGCCATAGCCCGCCCCTGGTAAATATATAATATTGACAATTTCAGAAAACCTGCCTGTACTAGTTTTAGGAAAAGTCAGGAAGTTTCAAAGTTCTATCGCAAGCCGTTTCGGAGATATTCTTGAAAAACCGAGGGGGCAATATTAGCCCCCTGCCGGAAATAGGGTTAAGAGGCGGGCAAAGGTGCCTTGCACAGAACGCCTTATAAAAAGATCTAAACTAACTAACGAATGTTGATGCGAAAAAGCGGAGAGTTCCGTGTACGAGATGAGTTCTAGAGAGGGCCATAAAGTCCGCTGATCTTCAGCTTTGGCCGGAGTTACCAGGCTTACCAGACCAGTCCTCAGCGGAGTCCGTTTTGCCCCCCTCGTGGTGCCAGGGTAATATCAACCAGGGTAATATCCATTGTCCATGCCGTCAGACTGCATTGTCGTGCTGTCGCTGATCAGGGGCGGATCCAGGGTTTTCCTGAGGGAGGTGCAGCTGCCTGTTTGACTGCCTCTAGAGTCGAACAGGGTGTCAGGGAGGAGGCCCAATTAGCTTAGGAAGCTTATTTCCGCATGTCTCGGTGTGCTATGTGTCCAAAAATGTCACAGGTCACAGAACATAGATTCCTTTAATCCTGAAAGAGAAGCCATTTGCTCGTTCGATCACTAGGAGTGCGCTGTTCCTCCAAAGATTGCCTCTTGCCTTTGGCTGGAGACATGCATCGCTACCGGTGCTCCTCGTACGAAGGGATGCCGCTCTTACATCTGCAGAAGAGTGGCCGCCCTCCCACGGCGCACGCCGTGGATCCACCTCTGTCGCTGATTGTGTGAGAGCCTGGAGTGAAATGTTTAGCTAGCTAGAACTGGGTGCTTACGTAACTCCGAGGTCGATCGTTGCCAATGTTGCAAGCTGTCGGGCAGAATGACTGTCCAACTCGGTGCCAGTGGCGGATACGGGGGCAGGTTAGGGGTCTCAAGCCCCCCGGGAATTTCTGAGAGCTGATAGTTATCATATAGGAATAGGTTATTACTTCAGGGTAGGTAAATGTGGGGAAGGATCGAACCCCAAGCCCCCCGAAATGAGAGCCCTGGATCCGCCACTGCCCGGGGCAGTGCAAAGTGACACGAGACGCAGTGCCGGCCAAAGGTCCCAGCAGCATCATTTCCGAGGTCAGTAAATAAACTCGTCAGCTTGACTGGGAGGTAGGGTAGGCTCCTCCATAAGCAAACATCTTCTTCCATCTTTTCTGTTTGTGAGACCCCTTTTGGGTCAATTTTCTCATCCTTTTATCAGGGACCAGTAAATACGGATTTGCCACAGCATCATCATGATAGGCAAAAAATGAACACCGCGCCTCCTGCATCTGCATACCACCCAAGCTCGTAAGCGTGTTGGTAGACATGGTTGTGACCCAGCCGCCCGCGCCACCCGTTTCACGGTCAGCGAGAGCACGCAGGGGGCACTTCTTCATGGGCATAGTCATGATTTCAGTTGTCTTTATTTTTTTTTTTTGCTATTGACCGGTCTGGAATGCAGTGTTTTTAAACGAGCTCTGAATTCGTGTGCGTCACTACGAAAACCAGCTTATTCACATTTTTCGCGTCAGCTGATCGTTCTCAGAGTTTGGTACTTATATTCTGTATTGGTATCCACACCCCTGTTCCTCATTACTTATTGGTGCGCGTTGATTCAATTTCATTCATCGGTTCGGTTCAGGGACTGAGGTGAGGCCCCCTACTGCGAATCTACAGGCATACCACCGTCTGTATAGACTGGAATGGAGAGGTGCCCCCCCCGCCCCGCCCGTTATAGTTTATTGATGAGAGCTCGATTCATGCGGATGAACGTGCAGCTGCATCTAGTGTTCCTCGAAGAGAGGAGGCCCCGCAGAGGCCCCCCGTTGCAGGCTGCCAGTCGGCGCTATTGTTAGGGGGACAGGGGAGGGGACCAGACGTAACTGGCTGAACCGGACCCTGGGTCAATACGGTCCGCCGGTATGTTGTTTTATTTCTGCAGCTTAGTCATGCTGTCTTCGGGCTTTCGACGAACTGCATGTCACCATAGAGTTGGTCGTTTGCCGGACGCTTGGAGCGGCCATGCAGTAAAGTGCACGGGGCACATGCGCTGCATGTATGAATCTTTTGTACCGCCCAGCTGTCGCAGAGGCAACGGTGAGTAACGGTCGTGGATTGTTTATGCCCGTTGAATCTTCCGAGAAGTGTCCTTGTCGCCATCCTTCTGAAAACCTGAGCCCCGAGCCGTTGTTAGTACACGCTTGCCTGCCTTGTTGAGTGCGGGCATATATAAAATCAATTGAAAGCGGGACACTGACTCGACTGCCATAACAAGTAGATGTTAAAACAACAAGAACATTGCTCTGGAAGTGGCTTCTTTGACTCCCTCACGTGCGCATCTGCAGAGAGGAGGGCTGGCGCGGCTTCTACAAGGGCCTGAAGCCAAACCTGGTGCGCGTGGTTCCGGCCACGGCTATCACCTTCGTCGTCTACGAGACCGTCATGAGCTATGTCAAGCACTGGCGGACTCCCGCTGAGCCGCCGCCCCAGACGGAATCCTGATGGTGCCGTCGGGTCTGGGGATAGAGTGTCGTCTTAGCAGATGTCGAATAGGTGCTGCTGTTGTTTTTGCGATGCCGAAGGGACACTGCGGAACTGAGAGAGCGAGCAATGTGCTGTTTTTGTGGAACATACAAATGGGATTGATGATTGAATGGGGAAATGTCGTCCTCCTGAGGGAAAGGTGGTCGATTAATGATTCAACGGGGAAATGTCGTCCTCCGGAGGGAAAGGTGGTCGATTAATGATTCAATGGGGAAATGTCGTCCTCCTGAGGGAAAGGTGGTCCCGCATCTCGAGTTCCGGAAATGATCATCTAAAACACGAAGTTGATTACAAACGGAGATTCATTAAGGTTGAGGTTCATACTTAAGACTGGACTAATGTCAAACGATCACGTGTGTTGGTACACACAAGGTTTGAAACGTTGTATACCCTTTGTGGACTGTTTGGTGTTGATGCTGCGCTGTTCCTCGGGCCTGTTTGCATTGACATGGATCTGTTCCCCGTTGTTTTCCGTTACCGGCCGCATCGCATTCAGGGGCTCAGCATTTGGAAAAGAAGAATGACATCATCGGTAACGGTTAACGGATTATTGCCATAGCTGCCACGACTTGTCTGATATGTATTCAATGCTAGTCAGCGCAACATTCGTAATGTTCTGTGCAGTTCTTCCGACGAATGCTGGTCATCCGTTGACATTGTGGCCAAGCGCTTTACGAATGTCGCAATATACGCCATCAGAATGGATGATTGTCGTGCTTGTGTACAGTCGCCTCAATCTACTTTTTTGACCAAGACTACCTCACTGCTGTCAGGCTTTTCACGTGCTTCAGCAAGCACTAAATCTTGGTAGAAGCAGAAACATTACGGTTGCCTAGCAACGTCGGTGACACGGTCAGCATGGGGTCACGTGGTTCCGCCGCCCGCCACTGATCAATATGGCATGAGTGGCTTTAACACCACGGGTATGTGTGCACCTGGAACTTAATCCGTCAACCCTCCTTTATAGTCTCCAGTAGTGATTGAACCTGTCTTCTGAAGTGGTTAAAGTGAGAGTATCCATTTGTATTGGTTCTGAGCTAAAATATCAACTTCTAAAGCGTGTTGGGAAACCACGATTGACATATTTCATTAGACCTAGAGCGCTGAAATTTTCGCTCACTTCTAAGCTAAAGAAAGAGGACCCAAAAGGTCAGAATTCAAACCACGAAACGAAAGAACTTTTCATCTGACTACGCATGCTACGTCGGCAATGTCAGGCTACGGTAAATATCAACAAATGACACGACTTTCGTGCCGTCACATGCCGCAAGCTACAAGCCCAGCTGCACTTCGTAATTACAAACGATGCTTAGGTCAACCCAGGGTGGAAGCAAGGCGATACTTTTGTTTTGAGCAATTGAAGGTGGAAGCAAAATGTGATTACCTGATTTTCAGACCTGCTTTGTCCATGAAAAGCCCTTTTTAGAATCTGGACGATGTGATTCCATTCCCTTTCAAGCTAGGAAAAGGCTAATTACAAAAAGGACTCAGCTGTATTGCGCTACAGCAAACACTCAATTCCACTTGGCAAGTAACACAATTCCCAGAAGAGACACTATAAATTAAACATCTCCATTGCTGAAAGGTACAAAACACAGCCACACATCGAGAGAACGTTATATCGGCTAACACTGCAGGGTTTCAGCGTCGTCCGATTTCCTGAGCTCCGCACCGCACACACCAGTCCGACAGCTCCATGTACGTCTTCCAGTTGCCAGTTCTAAGGCCGGGGGATACACACGCACGCACACTTCAACGCAGTAATACACAACGACCACAGCGGGTCTACAAGGAAACAATCATCCCCATGACTAATTGTACAAGGTAGGTGTGTGCAGCGAGAGAAAACCAGGGTCACCTCAAGTGGAATACAATTCGGACGTCGCCACTCATCGGGAACAAGTTGATGCGGACGTCACCCCACGATAGAGATGAGGCCCGTGGAGACCCAGAAATACATCGGTGGTGCTTACATATGGTGTATCATTTCAAACGCTCGAGTACATTGTTTCTACAAATCGACTGCCGTCGCCTGCGGAACGCGTTTTCTTGGTTAGGGCCTGCGTCGAAACGTGAGACGTAGGAGAGAAATATTTATGTCCGACGTATGTAATTAACGGTTGACCGTCCCAGAATTGCGGGATAACGCGGGTTCTAGTTGACTGTCCCAGGTTTACGGGATATTGCAGCCTCTGCTAAGCGGCCGGAGGACTGCCCTCCAGAGTTGCTGTTCATTGACGTTGGAAAGCTGGATATCTACCCTGATACGATCCCGGGGCCCAGTCCAGCGCCTGGAATGCCCTACTGAGGTACACTAGTTTGGTGTCTGGAGCGCCCTCCTGAAGTGTTAGTGCATTCCAGCTTCAGGAGTGCACTCCTGAGGTGCTGGTGCATCAGTCCAGCGCCTGGAGCGCCCTCCTGAGGTGTCAGTCCAGCTTCAGGAGTGCACTCCTGAGGTGCTGGTGCATCAGTCCAGCGCCTGGAGCGCCCTCCTGAGGTGTCAGTCCAGCTTCAGGAGTGCACTCCTGAGGTGCTGGTGCATCAGTCCAGCGCCTGGAGCGCCCTCCTGAGGTGCTGCTCCGTCTCCGTGCAGTCGCGGGTGGCGTCGGTGCGCCGCCAGAGCACCGGACAGTCCAGGGAGACGCAGGCGACTGGTGCTGCCGCCGGCTGTCCGCAGCAGGTGGCGCACAACTACCGCACAGGCACAGCGTCAGCGAACGCACCAGGCTTACCGTTGGATGACAACAAAACGGCAACAAACTTGAAAATATGTACATAGTCTTCGCAGACAAATCAGAATATAACTCTGTTCAAACAATGACACCAGCCACATGCCCCAGACTCACGGCGTCGACAGCAGCGGCGGCGCGCTCTCCACACCGCAACTTCTCCATCAGCCTCAGTCTGGTCCGCAGCGGCTGGGCGGCGCAGGGTTCGCACACGGGCCGCGTGGCGGCGCCACCGCAGCTGGCGCAGCACCGGCCGCTGAAGTAGCGCGCGATGGTGGCGGCGGCGGCGGCTGCCTCGGGAGGCGGTAGCCGCAGTCGGCGGGGCACCGCGGCGTACCAGCTGGCCACGTCAGCTCCCAGCAGGCCCAGACACCGCTGAAGCGGCGGCGCCACCGCCCGCAGTACGTAGTACTCAGCGTTAGGCCGCAGGCCGGGCGAGCCGAGCAGCTCAGTGGGCGTGCGGACGAGATCGATCAGCGGCAGACCAGGCGCGCCGTAGACGACCACGTAGGGGACGCGCTCGCCGACCCGAGGTTCGGCACGTCGGTCGGCCCGCTGCAAACGGCTGCAGCGGGGGAGGTCACAGGTTAACGAAAATCACGATCCCAGCAACTGAGACTCCATGCACATACATACGCTTGCTTGTGCCGAACAATTTTAACAGTTCTGAAATGGGAATCACCGTGCTTAATTATCTCTTTTCTGCAAAGAGGGTCTAGTTAACTTCAATGACCCTCAATTTGCTACATAACTACCGCCCTCGCTTTATAGATTATAGAGGCGGGATATCGAAAGAAAAGAATAAGATTTCCCATATTTCCGAAAAGTCGCCAATTTTGTCCTTGATAAGCAAATGAGAACCCCGTATCTCTGCAGAACTGCCACCATAATTGCACGCTTCCAGAGCACCCCATACAGGACTCACTCGGCGATACTGAGGATGGGACCGTGGTAAGTAGGTACTCGCTCGCAAATCCTGAGGACGCGGTATGTACTCACTCGGCGATACTGAGGATGGGACCGTGGTAAGTAGGTACTCGCTCGGCAATCCTGAGGACGCGGTATGTACTCACTCGGCGATCCTGAGGATAGGATCGTGGTAAGTAGGTACTCACTCGGCAATCCTGAGGACGCGGTATGTACTCACTCGGCGATCCTGAGGATGGGATCGTGGTAAGTATGTACTCACTCGGCGATCCCGAGGATGGGACCGTGGTAAGTAGGTACTCACTCGGCGATCCTGAGGGCGGGACCGTGGTAAGTATGTACTTACTCGGCGATCCTGAGGACGCGGTATGTACTCACTCGGCGATACTGAGGATGGGACCGTGGTAAGTAGGTACTCACTCGGCAATCCTGAAGACGCGGTATGTACTCACTCGGCGATCCTGAGGACGCGGGAGGTATTCACTCGGCGATCCTGAGGGGGAGGTACTCACTCGGCGATCCTGAGGGGGAGGTACTCACTCGGCGATCCTGAGGGGGAGGTACTCACTCGGCGATCCTGAGGGGGAGGTACTCACTCGGCAATCCTGAGGACGCGGTATGTACTCACTCGGCCATCCTGAGGGGGAGGTACTCACTCGGCGATCCTGAGGGGGAGGTACTCACTCGGCGATCCTGAGGGGGAGGTACTCACTCGGCGATCCTGAGGACGCGGTATGTACTCACTCGGCGATCCTGAGGATGGGACCGTGGTAAGTATGTACTCACTCGGCGATCCTGAGGGCGGGACCGTGGTAAGTATGTACTTACTCGGCGATCCTGAGGGCGGGACCGCGGGCGGCATGGACTCACTCGGCAATCCGGAGGGCAGGACCGTGGTAAGTAGGCGCTCCTTCGGAAATCCCGAGGACGCGGTATGCACTCACTCGGCGATCCTGAGGGGGGAGGTACTCACTCGGCAATCCTGAGGACGCGGGAGGTACTCACTCGGCGATCCTGAGGGGGAGGTACTCACTCGGCGATCCTGACGGGGAGGTACTCACTCGACGATCCTGAGGGGGAGGTACTCACTCGGCAATCCCGAGGACGTGGTATGTACTCATTCGGCGATCCTGAGGGGGAGGTACTCATTCGGCGATCCTGAGGGGGAGGTACTCACTCGGCGATCCTGAGGACGCGGTATGTACTCACTCGGCGATCCTGAAGGGGGAGGTACTCACTCGGCGATCCTGAGGGGGAGTTACTCACTCGGCGATCCTGAGGGGGAGGTACTCACTCGGCGATCCTGAGGGGGAGGTACTCACTCGGCGATCCTGAGGACGCGGTATGTACTCACTCGGCGATCCTGAGGGGGGAGGTACTCACGCGGCGATCCTGATGGGGGAGGTACTCACTCGGCGATCCTGAGGGCGGGGACGGCGGCGCCGGGCCGGTAGCTGGCTCGGCCGCGGTACTCCTTGGCGAAGGTGAGGTCGGCTATTGAGACGCCGCCGCGGTGCAGCTTCTGGAACTGCCGCGTCACGTACTGACGCACCGTGTCCAGCTGCAGCGAGGTGAACAGCAGCCGCAGCGAACGCTCCAGGATCTGACGCATACCATCTCACAATAGTGAGCGTTTGTTTTCTGATCTCCTTAACGCTATGACGTTCTGGTCACGACACTTCTCTCTAGCATAAGAGTATCTTCTGGTAAAACTGGGGACTGATTTGAAATTAATCCACAGATTTCCATAATTAATAAGTCCAGTGTATTCGAGACGCAAGCCCCGTATTTTTAAGCATTCAGGAAAGGGCTCAGTCCATATTTCACTAACAATTCAAATCCAAATAAGTGGCATAGTTCTTCAACATGATCAAGCCTATAATTCCTGAAAACATCCCAAAACAAGTGACTCACACTGGACCGTTGTGTGAAAGATTACGCATTTCTATCATCATAACTATAATGGCGTATAAGGTAACTATAAGGCGACATGCTGTAAGATATCATGTGTCATGTAGCATTATGCAAAATGCGCATCCAAGCTATCACTGAAAAGAGAGGGCATCACAGGTGACCGAGACTGCTTTGAGAGCAGACTAATAATGCAGCACGAATTTTGACTAGATTTTCACACTCTTCATTTGCTGCCGGTCAAACATACCAGTGCTTCAACCAAGGGTGAGGTTTGTCGCCCACGCCCCGAAGAGGTAACGCGGGGATTCTGTAAGACAGGTCATGTAAACCAGGTCAGGGGACAGAAAAAAACCGGTCATGCCAGCATAATTAAGCAAAAACTCCAAGAAGCAGATAATTGAATATTTTCTTCCCGGCTTGTTCATTTCCATCCAAAGGGAGACTTCCATTCCTTTGCAAGGTGCCCCTTCAATATAATAAGGTGCCACGATATGACACATATATTACTTATTCTGCGCGTAGGGGTCAGATACTTCCTCCGCTTCAGCCTCCGCGAGTCGTTTTCCTCCAAGGAAAGTCTCCTACGAGGTAAAAGTTGGTTTAGGTTGGGAGAAATATTTTTCCAACCTCTGGTAACGCTATTGTTCAGAACTGATCATTATAAAAGACAAATAGTTTCCGCATCCGAGCCTTTTCAGGCACGCGTTTTTCCACGAAATTTTTCGTTTTTTGTGATCTGCCAGAATCACATCCTGTTCAACCGGTTTCTATTCCAGTAGTCAAGAGGCATGCTTCAGAAATAGATCCTCTGCGTCTTCCCGGAATAACTACGTACCGATGTAAGCTGCAGACCGCTTTTGAAGCGGACACATCATGAGAGCCCATTTGATCCAACAAATTTAGTTCCATTTTCTGTCGAATTCCTAATGTAAAAATAATGCTGTTACAAATCCACGTTAAAATAGTATTCTCGAATTAAATTTTTACTTGGTTCTGATTGCCCTCGTTGTTCACGGCCTCCGGATTTTTTCGCTCCTCCTGATAATTCCTCTGACTTCTATCTCGCTTTCATACAGGTGGGTGCTTTTAAATTCATCAATCAGTCGGGATTAAACGCACAAACCTCCACATTCGTGCGCTACTAGTGGTTCCTTGCATTTAAGCAAACCTGCCGTGCCTATTGAAGGTCGGAAAGTACTTCAACGTACTAACATTGTTAGATAAAAATTGGGGGAAGGAGGCATGGGCAACGAAAGCGGGGGGGGACGGGGGACGTGTCCCCCCTGTTGGCCAACTAGGGGGGACGTTCCCCAAATTTTTGGAAAATCGTCATTAATGCTGTCAGGTACCGAATATGCTCAAAATTCGCCTCCCCCGGTCAGCACCAGCCCGGGTCCGTCCCTCCAGTAAAAATTCCGTGACGACGCCCCTGCAAGGAGGTGCACACACCTAACACACAAAAAGTTCGGAATACTCTCGGTTTTGATTGCTAAATTATTCAGTTTTAAGGGCGCGCCAACCTGCTTGGTCATCTAGCGCCCACTTCACTCCTTGTCATCTAAAGCGTTTAATAAACGCTACCCCAAAAAATATGCTTAGTTCGGTCCACCGACTCGTCTGTAGTAAGAACGTTTCCTTTGAAAAGCGAATCATTCACATTCTGGCCATCATCATCATCACTATGCAGACAAATGGTCAAACAGAGTTTTCATAGTCAAATAGAGTTGACAAAATAGTCAAAATGCAGACATTGAATCGGGACACATCGCGCCCATAGAGCGCCCTGGTGGTATTTTAATGTTTTCCGTCATTTCGTTTTCATCAACTTCCCCGGGCTCAGTTCTTTTCAACATATAAATTCATTGCACAAAACGTCGACGGGCGTTGGACACGAATTTTTTCTGACTTCATTTGCTCGGGCGCTAGGCAGAAAATATTAAATATCTAAGTAGTGCGGGCTAACCCCAAGTGGAGCAGGTGAGGCTCAGTGGATGCTGTGAAGAATGTCATAAAGTGGAGGTGTTGCTTTTACACTTCAGGTGCTAGAAGCCGTCTGGGAGAGCATTGCCGAGGCAGTCAAACAAGGCCACAATTGGAAACATTTACGTGTGAAAAGACTGGAAACCTGGACTGGTCCCATGATTTTGTGGCCACTGCACGTTGTAAGCTAGAATTCCAGAACAATGTATGATAAGAAACGAAATAAAAATAATGGAATTCTCACAACTTTTGGGGATCTTTTCTTTCCCTGCCTAGTGACCGGGAATGGAAATATAAAAAAGAGCGAACAGATTAGGACGACCAAAAGACGGAATGTCAGTGTTTATTCCCTCGTCAATCTAAAAGTCTTTCTATTTACTTTATTCCTTAGAAATGAACTATTTAGGAAGTTCTAAGAGTGAGCTACAAACACATTTTACATTCCCTATACCCAAAATATATTGCAACATGAGTTATGCGAGGAGTTCGTTACAAATTTGAATATTTCGACCTGCATCACGGCTTCAGCTTTGCAAACGCCATACAAACAATTAAATTACCATGGTCTTGGAGGGTTTACATTTTATACCGATGACAGATTATCCTGTTCATAAAATTAATTCAAGCTCTGTGTACGGATCCTGGGTCATCTCGCATAAAAGAGCTCCGGTTCCAACTCAGGCGAATTAAGTGGCTCCGAGTGGTTCTGGCTCCGGTTCCGGAAACCTGACATCTGGCTACCACCGCCAAGAGCATTATATAATGCAATGCCGATAAAACATGCTTTTATGACCCTCAATCTTAAATAATTAACCAAACAGGGCACTTGTAAACAGGTCAGATCTTATCACCAAACTCACCGCAGTCACACCTCATAAACGACAGGTAAGTCGAGTGAAACGGGGTTCAATGTTATCTAACATTCATTCCAGCAGCACCTCATAAACGACATGTAAGTCAAGTAAAACGGGGTTCACTGTTCTGCATCATTTTGTTCAAGTGTCAGCCAAAGTTACACCGGTTAGCGATTAATACATAAGTGAAATTATGCTTGCGACCCGGCATTCCAACGACAGCTCTTGACTATGCAGGATACAGTCCACGCACACCGGCATTGTCCTAAACATCAGCACCACACTCTTCAACAAGATTTCGCTAGAAACGGTGTTAAGCTTACAGGTTGACTCGGATTCATCGCGACCGCATCTTTTAAACATTGATTATAGCCTTTATCACTTTGCTCTTTGTACAATCCAACCCAGAAATGCCGAGTTTTGGAGTAAGAAGAAAGGTGAAGCTACACCTTTCTTGGCAATGGAATGGAATAGCGATATAGCGAATAGAATAGCGGAGAGCAAATAGCGGCCTCTTGTTCCTCCATCTCGTCTTAGATCGGCTACTAAAGGAACCACCCCTAAAGGCAGAGGGGGCCCTAAGTGGAAGCCTCCTTGAACTCCCAACTTGAAGCCTGTGACGGAGCCCCTGGTAGTGGACCGCGCAGCTGAGAGGTCGGTTGCGCCGAATTGCCCGAAAATTTTCACGCGTGGGTTTACGGGTCCTTGACAGTAAACTTAGGTCTCAATGCCAAATCCGTATTCATCGAAAAGCCCGCCTAATGAATGCTATCTCAACACAGGGCAAACCAGGTCTTATCGCTCTCGTGAAATGTTGAAACGTCTGGCATCCAACGGTTCCAACGCAAATAGCATCAGAACCAGTCCTGGACCGTGAACAATTTCAAAGAATGTTCGGGAAGGACCGCTTGCCTCCCAAGAAAATGAGACCTAGTCATCTAAGTAACCACGCTTCGTCCCTGAGATGCCAGTACATGGCTGAAAATAGAAAAGCATTATCACTTATCAACCCAACTGCGTAAAAAGACTGACCAGAACAAAAAATTGAGTATGGATCACTGCCCAATTGAGAAGCCACCAGTTTATTTTCGGAGGCATGTGGATATCGGTGAGTCAGCCTTTAAGCATGGGCCCCACGCTCGGAGTTTTCCCGTACCTTTATGGCTGGCGTCCGAAGACAAAATTTATAAAAGAAACTTCGCCACATAAGACTGTCATTTCTTGACGTAGACGTTTACGATGAGGTGGCTAGTTCCCAGTCTATATAAATGACACGGATATGTAACATTATCGCTGTTACTAGCGGTATTAGTTGGCTTCATTGAAAAACAGCGCTCATCGACTTTGGCACCAACTTTTTGTCTTCGAAGAAAAGAGAGTTATTGCCCAGCCTGTCATAGCTGGACGTTGGCCGTAAGTTGAGACAACCGACCCGGATAGCTGGGAGTGCGGTTACCTTGGCCACGGCCGGACAGCCGTCGCGCCGCACCGTCTCGATGCCCTTGGCGTCGTACACTGGCTCCTGCTGATCCGGCGTCTCGTACATGAAGCCCACGTAACGCTTCTTGGTCTGCCAGCCGGAAGCCAATCGGGTGAAAATCATATCTGGGCGTACATACAAGCAAATATAAACATATTGTTTCTTTGATCTGATGTAAACCCATAAGCACAAGAAGCACTTCACGCGATGCGTCAGAATCACAACCCAGATCAAAGTTCCTGTTAAGCGTGTATACCAAAACGCACATGTCAGTGGTAAACTGTTCATCGCGCTGCGTTTACAAACATTTACAAGTATGTGACGATTAAGAGCAGAGCACCTTCCGCACATTTCCAAACGCCGACAGCACCAATCTGGTGCTTCCATGGTCTGGCGACACGTCAAACGAGGAGAATAAAAACACCCGGGGACGATCCACTAGGCATGATGCCCATCCAGGCGCGAAATCAAGCCTTTTCTAAGCGACTCCCGGTCTGAGTGAAGGTCGTCCTCGGCTTGAGTGAGTTGATTACACACTATTGTGAGGGATGGTGCGGTCGGCGACCGATTTTTTACAACAGGAATGCCGGCGAGTCTGACCAACACACAGCGACTTTAATATTTAAATAAGACAAAAAATCGCTGAATTTCCTAGTCTTTTATCTAAAGCAGCTCACCTGCAGCAGGCAGGGCTGGTAGACCTTCTCGAACTTGAGTTTGACGGGGTAGGGGTTGTCGGCAGTGACGGCAGCGGCCATCTCCTGCCCCAGAGCGAAGGCCCGCGCGCGGGAGCGGCCCGGCAGCAACACGAACAGCGAGTCCGTGTCGCCGTACACCACCTGGGCCGCCCACTCCGGCCGCGACTCAATCATCCGGATCGCACGCTCCAGCGTCTCCCGGCCCTTAGAGACCACGCTGTCGCCCACCTGACCGACAATCTGAACCTTATCCACCTGGGTGCAGCTGATTGGACTTTCTTACCGGTAAAAATACAAAACGGAGCTCTAGATCAATGTTTTAATAATGAAACCACAAACCTGATCAGGGTTAAATTTTAAAAAAATTAGACACATCACCAACCAGCCTTCTCCTACCTCACTCGCTCATCTCAACTTTCCGACCCCGGCAAAGTGAGAAGACTGCCACGCATTCCGCGATAAAGTCTACGGTTTCTGAAACCGAAAGCAACAGGCGCACGTGTCCGTTACAAACCCCGCTGTTGTCAGATTCTGACCTCAATGCAGGGCATACGGCCCGAGAAGTTGGCAGACGTGTAGCCGTAGGTGACGTTGGCGATCAGCTTCAGGCCCAGCTGCTTGAAGTCGAGCGACCGACGCACGGCCGCGTTCTCCTTGTTGGCGTTCATTGCCTTCTTGACCTATGCACGTACGATTTTCAGTCTCAGTTCAGAGAGTGTTAAGGGTTATGGCGTACCGCAGTAGTTTGTCTAGATTCAAGATGCAACGGCGGTTTCTTTTCATATTTCGGAATCAACGCTTTTTGCCCAGACATTATGGCCGAAACTATTGTGCATACCTGTCGTCTTGTTAATTGCTGTTTAAAGAAGTACTCGTGACTTATCTATCCAAAACTGTCGAGCCCAGTCAACCCTAAACCATTTCCAAGAATTCGTTGAAATGAAAAAGAAGTCCAAGCTGAGACAACCGTAGTTTTCTGCATCATTCCATCAGATGCAGTACCATAAACCGAGGAACCCATATTCGTTTACGCTTCGTAAGTTTACTAGTCGGCCTCACTGCCGACGCCAGTCCCTCAAATCAATGCCTTCTCCCGCTCCACTTTCTTCCCGAATCTACCATGATCCTGGTGTTGAGGATGTCTGAGAGCATGGTGGGCAGCAGGTCACGGTAGTTGTACCCGCCCCACGCTCCCCGGGATTCACTCACCATGATCCTGGTTTTGAAGATGTCTGAGAGCATGGTGGGCAGCAGGTCACGGTAGTTGTACCCGCCCCACGCTCCCCGGGATCCACTCACCATGATCCTGGTGTTGAGGATGTTTGACAGCATGGTGTGCAGCAGGTCACGGTGGTTGTACCCGCCCCACGCTCCCCGGGATCCACTCACCATGATCCTGGTGTTGAGGATGTCTGAGAGCATGGAGTGCAGCAGGTCACGGTGGTTGTACCCGCCCCACGCTCCCCGGGATCCACTCACCATGATCCTGGTGTTAAGGATGTCTGAGAGCATGGTGTGCAGCAGGTCACGGTGGTTGTACCCGCCCCACGCTCCCCGGGATCCACTCACCATGATCCTGGTGTTGAGGATGTCTGAGAGCATGGTGTGCAGCAGGTCACGGTGGTTGTACCCGCCCCACGCTCCCCGGGATCCACTCACCATGATCCTGGTGTTGAGGATGTCTGAGAGCATGGAGTGCAGCAGGTCACGGTAGTTGTACCCGCCCCACGCTCCCCGGGATCCACTCACCATGATCCTGGTGTTGAGGATGTCTGAGAGCATGGTGGGCAGCAGGTCACGGTGGTTGTACCCGCCCCACGCTCCCCGGGATCAACTCACCATGATCCTGGTGTTGAGGATGTCTGAGAGCATGGAGTGCAGCAGGTCACGGTAGTTGTACCCGCCCCACGCTCCCCGGGATCCACTCACCATGATCCTGGTGTTGAGGATGTCTGAGAGCATGGTGTGCAGCAGGTCACGGTGGTTGTACCCGCCCCACGCTCCCCGGGATCAACTCACCATGATCCTGGTGTTGAGGATGTCTGAGAGCATGGTGTACAGCAGGTCACGGTAGTTGTACCCGCCCCACGCTCCCCGGGATGCACTCACCATGATCCTGGTGTTGAGGATGTCTGAGAGCATGGTGTGCAGCAGGTCACGGTGATTGTACCCGCCCCACGCTCCCCGGGATCCACTCACCATGATCCTGGTGTTGAGGATGTCTGAGAGCATGGTGTGCAGCAGGTCACGGTGGTTGTACCCGCCCCACGCTCCCCGGGATCCACTCACCATGATCCTGGTGTTGAGGATGTCTGAGAGCATGGTGTGCAGCAGGTCACGGTAGTTGTACCCGCCCCACGCTCCCCGGGATCCACTCACCATGATCCTGGTGTTGAGGATGTCTGAGAGCATGGAGTGCAGCAGGTCACGGTGGTTGCACCCGCCCCACGCTCCCCGGGATCCACTCACCATGATCCTGGTGTTGAGGATGTCGGACAGCATGGTGGGCAGCACGCCGCGGCGGACTTCGCTGGAGACGAAGGCGGCGCCGCAGGGTGAGACGTGAACCTGCTGCTGGTCCAGCAGATGTCGCAGACGGTCCGGAGGAACCTGCAGAACACATGCCAGACGCAAGGGCCGGTGGTCAAACTCTGACACTGGCTTCAAATGTCGTGTCAATAGAGCAAGCAGAGAGGAAGATCAGCACGTATATGTCGACAAAGTTGGTTGCCAGTCACATGTATTACATGTTTCCTTTTGCGATGACGTGTAGATCAAACCAAATGTGCCACAGACCTGTAATTATTTTTGCAGCGTGATCTAAGGTTGGGGCTCCACGAAAAGGGAAGAATCCTCCTAGAATTTGGAAGTGTGTAGCGTAGCTTAATTCTAGTGTGTTTTTATCTCCGAAGATAGTTAAAACCAATTTTCAGGGTTGAAAAGAATAATTTACAGTGACCATGATGCCGCATTCAGCTACCTAAGCATGCCACATATTTCATAAAAGAAAAATCGTGTCTGAACCAGTACACTTCACAAACAGTTAAACCACAAGTCCATTCAACCGACTAACACACCTGCAGGGCAGTACACCCCATCGGGAAGGCGCCAGGACCTCCCAGTAGCTCGGTCCTGCCCAGGCAGGTGCTGAAGCAGTAGTTGTAGGCGATGATGATGGAGGGATAGAGGCTCTGGAAGTCCAGCACCACCACCGGCTCGGTGTAGAGCGCCGAGCGCGGCTCCAGGATCAGCGGCAGCGACTCCGGCGCCCGCGACCACGCCCGCTGCTGCACCGACGGCGAGACCGCCACCAGGTTCTTCCGCCGCGCCAGCCGCAGCATCATCGACTCCACGCGGAACTGCGAGCCACGGCTGATCACGTCGAAGAACTGGATACCGAACAGGCGTGCCAGCTCGGCGGTACGGCCGATCAGGTCCAGCCGCGAGAGGATCTCCAGCGTGCCCCGGCACCGCCGCTGGTAGTAGTCCACCACTCGCCACCTGGGGAGGACAGAGGGGAGTAAGTAGTCTATCACTTGCCACCTGGGGGCGGAGGGGAGGGGGAGATAAGAGACAGAGCGGAAGCGAAAATATCCCGTACGTTTGCGATATCTTTGCACGATGTTTTCAGTTGAATGTTTTATCTTTGTTCAGTCGATGTGTGCGCGAAGTTTCCCAAATTAAAAACTTGAAATACGGACAAATGTAGAAGTTGAAGATCTCCAAATCAAACAATACCCTGCGTCACCAACTAAACTGACAACATTGCTACAAATCACTTCCTCATTCAGTCCAATATACCGCTGGCAACAATGAGACCAGCTAGGTCTCCTAGAATGCCCTCGCAGTAACAAGGCTTGGAAGCATACCCCTCCTTTCCGTTGAAGATGATTATCTCCTCCATGTTTAACAACACGTCACGCAACACACTTCTCGCGTACTCACGTGTTGACGCACGATCCGTGCTGCCACCACTCGGTGAGCTGCCGGAAGCTATAGTGCGGCTCGCGCCGGTGCAGCACGTGGTAGGCGATGTTCTCCCAAGTGTAGCCGTAGAGAGGCACCTCCGGCCGCAGGAGCCGCCACACGTTCAACACCACGCGGCCGGCCACGCGCAGCTCTGAAGTGTGCTCCGATCCGTAGGCGTCAGCTTCGGCGGAGACTCGGGAGGCGGCCTCCGACTCCGGAAGCCGGGAGAGAGGCGCCAGGATGGACCGGCCCAACGCCTCAGCACGCTCGAACAGGTAGCCCCAGGACAGCTGCTGCACCTGCGGGGTAGACGCGGGGAGCTGACTGGTTTGACCGGCCCAGCACCTCAGCACAAACAGGTAGCCCCAGGACAGCTGTTGCACCTGCGGGGTAGACGCGAGGGGGAGGTGACTGGTTGGACCGGCCCAGCACCTCAGCACAAACAGGTAGCCCCAGGACAGCTGTTGCACCTGCGGGGTAGACGCAGGGGAGCTGACTGGTTTGACCGGCCCAGCACCTCAGCACAAAACAGGTAGCCCCAGGACAGCTGTTGCACCTGCGGGGTAGACGCGGGGAGCTGACTGGTTTGACCGGCCCAGCACCTCAGCACAAACAGGTAGCCCCAGGACAGCTGTTGCACCTGCGGGGTAGACGCGGGGAGCTGACTGGTTTGACCGGCCCAGCACCTCAGCACAAACAGGTAGCCCCAGGACAGCTGTTGCACCTGCGGGGTAGACGCAGGGGAGCTGACTGGTTTGACCGGCCCAACGCCTCAGCACACTCAAACAGGTAGCCCCAGGACAGCTGTTGCACCTGCGGGGTAGACGCAGGGGAGCTGACTGGTTGGACCGGCCCAGCACCTCAGCACAAACAGGTAGCCCCAGGACAGCTGTTGCACCTGCAGGGTAGACGCGAGGGGGAGGTGACTGGTTGGACCGGCCCAGCACCTCAGCACGCTCGAACAGGTAGCCCCAGGACGCGGGGGAAATGACTGAGGGGGCTGTGGACCCAAGCAAAACGCTGTATTCGCACAGGTAACCAGGGGCTTTGGAAGCCAATAAAAGGCTGGATTCGTCTGCCGTTACCACGCAGCTGTATTTGTACTTTACTGCGCAGGCGTATTCTAAAGTTAGTTGATATCTTGCGTAAAACCTTATACCACGTCATAATGGGAAAGGGGTTCCTTCATTTTGTTATAAGCAGTATCCCCACTTGCAAGGTCAAGGTCGATAGGACATAACAGCATTTTTCCAGTTAAATAATTTCCTAGTTAAACAATCTAGTAGACAGGTTACAAAGTAGTGTTTAAACTTGCAAGAAAGTCACGCACAATAGAACATAAAATCCTTTGTCCAGTTAAAAGAAGTGCCTAGTTAACCTATCTATTTGACGGGCTACAATGCGGTATCTAAACTAGCAAGAAAGTCATGAACATTGGTGCAATCATTTGCCCAGTTAAAAGTGCCTATTTAACCAATCTAGTTCACGGGTTAAAAAAACGCCCAATCTAGTAAACGTTCATTTACTGTCGGCAATAATTCCCCCTGTGACAACGCTTACGCCACTACCACATACACTATCACGGTACAATACAGCACAAACGTGGCACCGATACCAAACCAGCGTTATTCAATCCTGTGACCTATTATCAGATCCGGCAAGCCAACCCTTCGACTCACCTCCCAGCCGAGCAGTATGTCGGGATCGACGTTGGAGACCAGCTCCACCACGGCCTGCATCAGGGCTGCCTCGTCAGCCACGTATCGGACGGGGAGGTCGGGCAGACCGGCGTAGTGAAGCAGATGCCGCCGGCCCCCGGCCGCCTCCGCGCTGACTGACGGCGCGTCCGACACGATACAGCCTGCGCCGGAGACGCGCAGAATTAGCGGGCGTGGTCCCGTGTGGTGAAAGCCGACAAACTCTGGTGTAATGATCCACGCGGGACAAGAGATTTTTCAGGAAAGTTAGATGGATGACGGAGTTGAAAAGCATGGTTGTCGCACGCTTATGTATTCTGGCTGTATTGAGAAGTGGAAGGTGGCTGAGAAGACTACGGATCTTCGCAGCCATAGTCCTAGCTTCAAGCAGAATCACATGCAGTACAGAAGACACCCCGGAGAACTACATGCTGCCACAATGCCATCACAACAGTTCCCATACACCACACTTATCCGAGCGAACGCCCTCACCGTCCAGCTTCTGGGGCCTCCTCCAGTTGTCAGGTGCGTCTTCGGTCAGTTGGTAGAAGACAGCCACCACAGGATCGTGCAGGGGGTCCGGTCGCAGCTCACCGCGGGTCAAGGTGTGCAGCTCCAGACTGAGGCAGCTCAGGTACTGGTGCTGTAACCGGAGCTGGTCAGTGGGGTGGCGCCACCGGCCTCCGGAACAGGCCAGCCTACCGACCTCACAATCACTTCGATTCTACTGTGGACAGCTGAGGTGGTGTTCGGACGGCATCGTGCCTGATATGTCTAGGTTGAAGTTTTTAACGTCTTGTGTAACAAAATCATCGCAGTTCTGTGTATTAAAAACGGCATATAACACAGCTACCATCCACTCGGCAGCATCAGCTGCACCAGTTTCTTGGTGAGTCGCGCTCTCTCACCTCGTGCGCAAACTGGGCCTCCTGCAAGTTGTCCGCCTCCAGCCGAAACCCGTACGTGTTGTCGCCGCTGTTGGGGCGGCCCAGACCGAAGGACGGACTAACGGCCAGGGAAGGCTCCAGAACTGACGGCGTGTCGCCGCGGCTGGGCGGCGGCAGGGTGGGCTGCCGCCTGAGGTCGGCTGCAGGCTCCAAGGACATGGTCACGTCATTCGGTGAGGGGGTGATGGTGCTGTTGCGCGTCGGATCATCGTTTTCCGACGCTGCCGAATCCCCTGCGTTTGATCTCGCCACCTGACGTTCCATCCTCATCCCGTTGAACTGCCTCCACCAGCTGACTGGACCCGGTCTCGGCTCCTCCCTCGTCGTGTCTGACAGCCACTCTTATCCGGCGCCGCTTGGCCGGCCGGCGGCGCAGCGGCGTCAGCAGGGACGTCACGGTGCCGTAGGAGGCAGTGCGTCTCACCAGCGGGGTGACTCCCGCCGACGTCGGCGCCGCCGCCGCACCGGGCCGCTGCGTCAGCGGTGTACTGCTAGCGAACTCCGTTGGTCTCGGCGCGTCCTCCGCGGCCGCCTCGCCACCTGACGCCTCGTCGTCGCTGTCTGTGCCTGAGGAGGATGTTGAGGGTCGCCGGCGTCGGCGGCGACGCTGCAGCCACAGCTCCACGCTGCGCCGGCTGGGCGGCAGGTGGACCAGCGTCAGTCGGCAGGGCCGCTGTCCCGCCAGCAGCGCGCGCGTCTCCGGCCGCTCCAGCGCCGTCAGCAGCGTGGCCGTGTCCGGGGCGTCCACCGCCACCGCCCCGCCGCCGCCACCGCCACCGCTCGCCAGTGCCGCAGTCCGCTGCTGCCGCACTCGCCCTCGAACTCAGGCTCGGCTGGAGTCCAGCCGCAGCCCTCCACCTGCTTACAGGGGATCTCACCCACGGAGTCCTGCACGGACGCCAGAGACGGAGGGGCCGGGAACAGCACGCGCACCAGACCCCTGCCTTTGGACGGGCGGGAGTGCGGGGACACAGATCTGGCCTCAGGCGGTGGAGAGTCGGCGGCACCGTCGCTGGACTGAGACAGGACACCGGTGTCAATCGGAACCGCACGAGGCAAGTCCTCACACAGGGTGGCGCGCTCTTCGCCGGCGCGAGAGCACGCCTGGTGGGACAGGAAGGCATTAGCAGCAACTGGCGGCTGGACTGCATTCTCAACGACGCCGCCGCAAGAGTTAGCGTCATTTGTGAAGATCTCCATCGGATCTTCAAACATATCGCGATGGCTTTGATTAGTGACATTTCTGGGCACAGTATCACAGTCGGCATCGTTTTCCTTGCTAACGTTTTCTTTGGGAGCCGTCACTGATGAGCTGGTAGCGACGGCGCCCGCTAACTCTGAGTCTCCTGCAGTCTTTGAGGCCTTGTCTAAACCTTGTAAGGGCTCTACAGGAGCACCCACTGATATGCCTTTAGAGCGTATAATATTATTGGCGTCGGTTCCTGCGCTGGTGTTCTCCTTCGCATCACTTGAGCGCGGGTCGGCTGTCACTATGTTTGGGTGGGATAACGACATATTATTCTCTCGGGCCGTGTCTGTTACCCGTCCCAATACATTTGAGCTAGCTACAGCTGACTGAGGTACCTCATCAGCGATATGACCTGCCTCTGAATGCGATACTTGTTCTGTTTTCGACTGATGAGCTGGTGATTCCGTATTTAGAGAAGCCTCCGTCGACGCCAGAACAGAGAGTAATGTACCATCAGGCACGGGCTCAAATACTTCTGCCCGTGTTGACGAGGTTCGTGACAGCGTCCGGCCTGAGAAAGTGTCCGCCGTACGTGATTTTACACCCTCGTCACATCCACCGACAGGTTCCACCGCTCGCCCTTCCTCCTTTTCACCCGGACCTTGCCCCGGGTGTAGGCTAGCATCAGAGATGGACGGGGACGGCGACAGTGGCCTCTCCTCCTCATCACGTAATACTTTAGTCTCGGCGGCATCTGACAGCACTCCCTCCTCCCCTCTGGCATGGTCTGCCACTCGCCCTTCCTCCTCTTCACCTGGACATTGCCCCGGGTGTAGGCTAACATCAGAGATGGACGGAGACGGCGACGGTGGCTTCTCCTCCTCATCACGTAATAGTTTAGCCTCGGCAGCACCTGACGGCACTCTCTCCTCCCCTCTGGCATGGTCTGCCGCTCGCCCTTCCTCCTCTTCACCCGGGCCTTGCCTCAGCTGTAGGCTAACATCAGAGATGGACGGAGACGGCGACGGTGGCTTCTCTTCCTCATCACGTAATAGTTCAGTCTCGGCAGCACCTGGCGGCACTCTCTCCTCCCCTCTGGCATGGTTTGCCGCTCGCCCTTCCTCCTCTTCACCCGGGCCTTGCCCCAGCTGTAGGCTGACATCAGAGATGGACGGAGACGGCGACGGTGGCTTCTCCTCCTCATCACGTAATAGTTTAGCCTCGGCAGCACCTGTCGGCACTCTCTCCTCCCCTCTAGCATGGTCTGCCGCTCGCCCTTCCTCCTCTTCACCCGGGCCTTGCCCCAGCTGTAGGCTAGCATCAGAGATGGACGGGGACGGCGACGGTGGCATCTCCTCATCAAGCTGTGTTGGTGCATATGTGGCATCAGCAGCAGCTTTTGGGTCAGCATGAGCCACTTCGGTCAGGGGCTGCGATTCTGTCAGCGGAACATCCGATTCCATTGCGACAGGGGAGTCCGGAAAAGACGGGAGACAACCTGGAGAACCAGCTAACGACGCCTGCGCAGAGGTAGCCTCGACATAGGTTGACACAGTGCCCGACAACTTTGAGTCTTTGATAAAAGATGAGACTTTCAATTGGCTTGAGCCTATGGCGTCATCTTTTCCTTGGCTAGCTTGCGATTGAGCATGGGCCGGGTTTGAATCGACAGCAGGTGACGAACCGATGGAGGCAGGAGGAGGGAAGGAGGAAAAAGCCTCATCTTGCTTGGAAGGCGTTTCCGGGCCGGAAGGTCGTAAGTTCGAATCCAGACCTGCGCCCTGGGGCGACCCTGGCCGCGAGTCTGCATCATACAGACAGCTCTCCCGCATCGGAAGAAGAACAGAGTCGTCGATGATGGACGTTTCGTCGGCTGCTGGCAGGCTCAGGCCATCCTCCTCTTCAGCCGGATTAGTGAGGTTCGGTTCACTCCGCGACAGAGGGGACGGCGGCTGGCTGGGATCACCCTGTGGTAGGAATGGCAATGGAGACGCTGGGGAGGCAGCCTCGACAATGTTCGAGTCTTCTTGTGAGTGCAGAGGTGACGCCGCACTGGTCACAATATCTGTTGTATCACAGACTGTTTCTGCATTGACATCCAGTTCCCGTGCAGGACTGGCTTCTTTCTCTTTTGGTGATGTTGGTTTGTCACTTCTTGCTTTATTACCCTTCTCAGAATGCGCTCCGGCTGTTTCCAGATCCTCAGACCGACGCCTGCTCGCGTTGGTTTCTGCACGTCTCCCAGATGCCCTCCGAGTACGAGGGCTCTCAGGCGACCCTGCGTTCTCGCTCTCGGCACCCGCGTCAGTGTTGTCCGCAGTGTCCACCGGGCTGGAGATGGATGATGTGCTCTCAGGTACGTCAGCTTCTGGGCCCGGACTACCATCCTCCGCCGCTGGCGCCGGGCTCCGCTCCGGACTGTCCAGACACATGATCTCCTCCTCCTCCTCCTGGTCGGTCCTCTCGCCACCCTCCGAGTACTCGGCGTCGGCGATGCCGGGACTGGCGGCGAACACCATCGCCTGAGGGGACGCCGGGCCGGGACTGTCCAGCTCCACCAGCTCTACCTGCTTCTCCCGCGGCGGCACCTGCGAGCTGTCGAACACCACCTCCAGGCCGTCGCTGTCGCTGTCCTTGGCCGCATCCTCGGCCAGCGAGGTCACCTCTCCGATCTGCGGCAAGAACGGCTCCTCCGGCTCTGGAGCGGTGAACACCAGGCTGGCCACGCCGCCCGAGCGGCGCGCACGGCCGCCTCGAGCACGGGACGCAACTCGACCACGGCGAGAGGAAGGTGACCCTCGGCCACGAGCGGGACGTGTTGCACGGCAGTTAGTAATGGCCAAGTTCTCATCGGGAGCAGTGGAGAAGAGAATGTCGTCGAAGATCAGACCGTGCGGTTGCCTCGGTTGGGAGTTTATTTGGGCTACTGGCCTCGGCAGTACTGGCCTAGTAACACCTCGCGGCAGTAATCTTGGTCTGACAGAAGGAGTCAGACCTCTGAGGTTCGATCCGATAGCTACTGCGTTTGCCACCCGATTGTCGCCAGCTTGAGGATCTGACACTTCGCTGACATTCGGAATGACGAAGAACGGCATGTTTGACTGTGACACTCCGGGACGGGTGGCAATCGCCACCATGGTCCGCCTCGGCTGACACGGCGTGGCCGAGTACCGCCATGGTACCTGAGCAGTGGCGTCCACGCCGACTACAACGTCACTGTTCATCCGCCTGCGTGCCGTGCCGGAAATCGCACTCTCCGCTGTGTCTTGCCCTGGGACACACCGCGCTGTAGTGGCAGGAAACACCGCTCCGCATCCCCCCCACTTCACAGTCGCGGTCTGACACGTGTGCGTCCGATACGGACGCGATGACCGGCTGTGTGGCAGGACGCACACCGGCCGAGCCACGTCTGCCCCCTCTCACAGGGCTCCACGGGCCACCCCGCCTGGCTACATTCGCTCTGCGCGGACTGTCAGACAGCTGCACCGGCACGCCAAAATCGCCTGACCCTATCCGATTCATGCCGTCATCGGTTGGTGGCATCTGTCTGGCGGAGAAGTGGCGGCCTCTTCGAGCGGTGCCACGCCCGGACGCCGCTCCAGCGGCTGGTTCCGAAGATAGAACGCTTTCCAGCAGCGATAGCCTACCACCGGGCAGCTGAGACGCGTGCGTGAACTGGTACGGCTGCCGAGAAGGCGGCTTCTGCGGCGTGCTGGCCGCTGGCGCCGGCGGCAATGAAGGCGGTACAACCTCTACACCACCGTCCGAATCGACATCAGCGGCGCCAGCAGCGTCGTCATCGTCCTCCGACACCACCGACGACTGGTCGCTGGGTAGTCGCCAGTTGGGGTCGTTGGAGCGTCCGACGGGCGACACCGGCCGGGACCCGGAGTAGGAACCAAACATGTCCGGAGATCGGACAGCGGCACCCCGCCCACCGCCCGATACACTTTTCTCCGAGTCTGACTTCTCCGGAAGGTCGTCGCATGAAGCCTCGAGCGAGTCTGCCGGCGGGTGGGAGCACGTCAGCGATCGAAAACATTGGGACACGATAAAGCATGGATTGACCACGAATAAGCTGAACATCTGACAAAAAAAATTAAAAAATGAAACCAGCACTTGACTTAGCTTGACAACTCTTCTGAATAAGTCTCACCAGAGGTTCAAAGCATCATCATCATCATCATCATCATCAATTGGTGCTTTAGGGCCAATCATCAGCCTCATCTGGTATTTTAGAGGAAGAATATTACATAATACTTGCATCGCACAAAAGAAAGTGTCTGAACCTCACCTCCTTCCGACATCAGGGTCGGTGTGATGGGCCGAGGCGGTGACCGGTCAAGAGCAGACTCGGCACTCCCTGAGAACAGCGCCATCTTTCTCAGGCTGTCCTGCTCTGGCGGCGAGTTCCGCTTCTGCAGCGGTAGCAGCAGCCGTCCAAAGCCAGACGTGCGCCGGGACGGCCGCCTCCGCCGCGGGGCTGACTCCTGAGCGTCCTCCAGCTCGCCAGCATCCGACGTATCGTCGCTGTCAAGCCAGCTAGGCCGGGAGTGTCGCCGACGGCGCCGCTGCGAACCCAACCCTCTGCTGGCCGCCAAAGGCGCTGAGCGCTGGGCACCTCCACCGCGCTTGGCCCTCTGAGGCGGAGACATCACACTGCTACGCTGACTGACAATATCCCGTGATGCTGTGCGGTCTTTTACGCCGGACCCGCGACGAGTGCGGGTGCGCGGGGACAGCCTGAGGGGCGGCTCCGGGTCCTCCTCCCCAGCACTGTCTGGGGCCGAGTCCGACACTGGACTAGGCCCCCGCAACCGACTGCGATTCACAGTCTTCGGCTGCGGCGGGCGACTGCCGCGAGCTGAGCTGTCCGTCACCACACTAGCCGGCACAGATCGCTGGCCACGCCCAGATACCTGCTTCTCTGCGGGCGCCCGCTCTGACGGCGGCTCGGATACCTCCGTTCTTGGCAACGGCGCATTCAGCTTCTCCGCCTGAAATTGCATCATCATATGGACAGCGCGCATTTCCAGCGGCGTCAAAGGCTTGGGACGACCGCTGATCCGTTTCATAAACGCCATCAGGGGCTGGCCCGGGGCAGATTGCCGAATATCTACCTCCAGGTCGCCGACACGTATGGGCCCGACTACGCCATCGGGCACAGGAGGCAGGCCGGATATAGGCAGCAGTAGCGGATGGGGAGCAGGCAGGGGCAGCTGGAGGCCGACTGGAGTATACGGTGGCTCCTTCGGCACGTAAGTCTGCTCTTCTGGCGATACCGTCACGTCTGCCTCCACCAGCGGCATCGGGGGCGGCGACAATGACGGCGGCGCGCCCATCCAGCCGAAAGGGTCCTGATTGGGCTCCAGCAGGTGGTACATGCTGAAATAATTGCCGACAGGTTCATCCGCTTCTTCTTGTTCCCTATCACGAGCGCGCTTTTGAGTCACCTTTTTAAAAGGCTTGCGTTTGCTGGCAGGATCACTACTGCCAGACAATGGAGATAGATTTCCATTTTTATATTTCTCGAGGATGCCCAGTATCTTGCCCACACGTCTCGGAGTGCCCAGGTTCGAGGGCAGGTCCTTCACTCTGGCGTCAGGAGTGGTAGGCTGGGCTGGCTCTGCAGGCGGCGGGGAAGCTGCCCGTGGCGGGGTCACCACCTTGTCCGGGGATTTATTGGCCGGCGCCGCATCCACAGGCTTGATGAAGTTGTGACCATCCCAGACCAGTTGAGAGCGTCGCACCTCCACCAGCGGAGCGCCGTCCGGGCCCAGCACCGGCGGCTTGTCCGGCGTCTTAGGCCTCTCCGGCGAGGGAGCCCGCACCGGCTCCGGCCGCGTCTCCTTCATCGGCCGTTTAAACCGCCGAGGTGTGATCTTGATCAGGGGACCCTTCCGCAATGGGTGAGACGCTCTGAACCGTTTCTTCAGCAGCCGCGGGCCGTGACGTCTCGGCAGAGCCACTACAGGCTCCGGCTGTACAGTTCTAGGCGGTGCAAACATGGGTCGTTTCTTTGGCGGCGACTGGCTAGCGGTCCGCTTACCAGTACGGCTGGCACTCCTGCTTCTGGAGGAACTGGATGCCTCCGCAGCCCGGGCCTTCCTCCACGAAGCCAGACTGAGTTTGTTGGGCCGCCGGCGCAGTTTGACGTGCTCCGCCGCGTCCAGAACCTTCGGACGTCGCTGCGTCCACCGCCTCACCACGCCTTCTGACACTCTCTCCACCACCACCACAGGATTCAGGTCGCCCGAGACGGCCCGCGCCCGCTTCCTGCCCCTGTTCCTCACAGTTTTCCCCTCCTGCGCCTTATCAGCCGCTGACCTCTCCTCACGAGTGACGCCTACAAAAGCGTCCAGAGCGCGCCACACCGCTGCCTCACCCAGACCACTGTCCAGTGCGAGCCAGGCCAAACCCAGGTCTACCACCGCAGTATTACCGTCGATCCCAGCATCCGGATCGTACACAAATGACTCGGCGCTGTCCGAAGATGCTTCGGCGGCGTCCATCTTCTCACGCAGCACATCATCACCTTCCCCAGACTGATCTTCTTCAGAATCACGTTCAGCATCTTGTCTGACCGCTCTGAGGTACTGGCTGGTGCGGTGTCGGGCTAGAGGAGATTGGTCTATGGGCACGGCCCGGCCTTGCAACCTCCTCACAGCCAGGTGAAGTCGGCGCTTCCTCGACGTCAGCTGTTTCCTGCGACGACGCCGCTTCTGTGCTGAGGCGATCAGGCCCGCCCGCCGTGCCGCAGCCACACCGCTCACCACAAACTCATCCTCGTCCAAGCTGATCTCCCGCGCTGGCCTGGGACCATTCGCTGACGATGCAGGAGACCTGGCGGTTTTTGCCGGGACTGACAATTTGTTTCCGATTAGCCGGTCCACTTTGTGTAACACTATGGCTGGTTTTAGACGCGACATGTTCAGACTAGCGAGAGACGAGGAGGTCTTGTTGGAGTTGGTCACTGCTCCTGCACTTGGAAAGACGGCCTGCGGTGTTTGAGCGTCAGCTCCAAGCAATATATCTAGCTTTTCCAACAATACAGCAGGCTTCAGACACATGTTGAGAGAAACACCAGCAGACGGCCTGGCATCGGAGTCACTATCATCGCTATTTTCTGAGGCAGAGAACATCGCGTGATTCTCATCAACCAGCGCTGTCGCCACGCTATCAGCACTCACTTCATCAGCCTGTCTCTTTTGAACACTTCGCAAGGGCCCACCTCCGAACACGACGGTAGAAACTATGGAAGGCTTAAGTGAATCCTTCGGAATATGCTCAGACTCTTTCGCTCCCGCACGTTCTTCGTGCTTACTGCGCCCAGGCCTAGCGTCACCGTTGGTGACAACAGGAGCACCTTCGTTATCCTCTTCCTCCTGCTCCACTTCACTCATGTCCGTAATATCAGGCTCACTTATGTTCATGTCCAGCCCACATGAGAGCGGGAAGGCGACCTCATCATTCTCCTTCACTGAACTAGCTTTTGGACAACCGGAATTCGGTTCAACATCTTCAGTCACACCCTTTCCACCATCCTCACAGTTACTACCACCACTTACAGCTGCATCAGACGCCTTCTCAATCGGCCCGCTCCGTTCTGCACCGGGATCCGCTCCACCTCCCCCTCATCACTCGTCGCATCCTCGGCACCCTCCCTGCCGCCATCCCCTGTCCCCGAGGCGGTACCGTTCGACACTATCTGCTCCAGTTCAGCCTCTGGTCCGTCCCCTCCTTCTCCGCGCTGCTCCAGGGGGCCGTCGCCCGCGGCGTCGTCGGTCCCCATCGCTGCCGACGCTCCAGTGACGCTCAGAGCGACCACCGACTTGAAGGCAGTGGATGGGGGTACCAACGCTCTTCGGCGGCCGGTGGTGCCCAGTCGGCGGTGTTTCAGGAGCAGAGGGGCCGGCTCCTCATCGTCGGCTCCATCCAACTGTGAAGGAGCTCGGGGTCAAGCAAAGGAAACACGAGACTTGTGCATGACGCAGCCAATACTGCACTGCTCCACGTAGTTTGTGGCCTAAATGTTCGTCAGCATGACAGCGAAATTATAGCGTTTCTTAATATATTGCTTCCTGGTGGGCGACTGAAAAATGTAACATAAAAGCTAATTGCCCTGGGATTTCACCTTTGTAAGTCATTCCATACTTTCATTCAGGCTGGATGCAATATAAAAAATATCAACACGGAACAAACGGCTCAGAGTGTATTCAAGTCCCTATAAGACTACTTAATTTGTATAGCAAATGCTAGAGCATATCCATATGCCAAACAACCCAAACAGAATCTCCCTAACGAAAGATCCCGACACAGTGCTGATGCAAACATCCCAGCCAATATCGAGACGTGGCCGTGAGGAGTAGCCACCTGCGGAAGACGACAGTGTCTGGTCGGGGAGGTCTCGAGCTGACCGCGGGAGCGGGCGATTCGGCTATGATCGAAGCCGGCACTGGCGGCGACGGGGCCCAACTCCTGCTCCGCGGCACTCAGCCGCCGTCCGGGGCTTCCAGGAGGCGAGCTGGGGATGAGAATGGTGCTCTTGTTGTGACATATACATAAACAATGAAGCATGTAGCAGTGGAGTTGCATGGAAGTACCAGTTCCAGCTGTGTCTAAAAGCACACAAATTCACTGAATCCAAGACACATGAGCATAGCATGACGCAGATTGCTGCAGTCCCAGGGAAGAAAAGCTAAGTCAATGTTTTTAGATCTGATATTTTTGTACCATTCGATGCATAAAGACAAGCTGCATCTACATATCAAATCATTTCACAAAATTCCCTCCAATTTGTAGTCATATCGTCTTTTCAAAATCAGTCACAGGGCTCCGCTAATGTTGAGTAAAACGAAAAAAACACTCTCCTGTAAAATATTCCGAACGTGACATACGCTTTTCTTCCGTTGAACGAGATTGATGACAGATATATAAACACGAAAAACATCTGTATTTCTAGCTAGTGGAGACAACACCTTCCATCCCTCCCCTCCCCCATCCACCAAAGAAAAGGCAAATATACCACCGTTCAGCGGCTGCTCACCTGTGTTGTGGAGCGTGCTGAGACCAGACCACCTGCGACATCTCCAGCTCTTCCGCGGCGTCCCGCTCCTGCTCCCGCTGGCTCCGCTCCTGCTCCTGGGTCGCGTCCTCGGCGTCCGAGCCACCGCCCTCCATCAGGTGCAGAAGGGCGGCAGCCAGGGACGCGTCCTGTGTGTCCACTGCAGAGCAACGGCCGGTAAACGCCGGGACATGTACACAGCGAACACGGATCTCCAAAATGTACGCAGCAGGTAAGACAGTTGCCTGGCACAAGGTGATCATCCGAGTCTACTGCGGAGATGACTGGGAGATGTAAGAAGTCGACATTGCACAGGAGTACTCTGGCAAAGTTCAGGGTAACGAAACAAAGCCCACCACGAGCTTCACGAAATGTAAGTGCTACTTACACCATAGCATCACGCGAGACAATACCAGAGGGCACCACACTATCCAAGCTAGCTGTCCTTTACGCTCAAACCAATCACCAGTGATAAGAGTTTCACCCAAACCCAGCTCACTGCGTTGTGAGAAGTCGGTCCGCTGGGACAGCTCCAGCACAAGCTGTTCATCCACGTCAGCCTCCTCCACCTCAGGGGGTGCAGCAGAGGGGGTGGCCGTCCTCGAGCGGCCTGGCTCGGGCACGTCCAGCACGCAGGCCGGCTCACACTGGGTGTCGTCGGCGCACTCCGCCGCCAGAGAGGCGTTCAGCTGCGACGCTAGCGACGGCTCCGTCTGACGGGGAGAGAGAGAGAGAGAGAGAGAGAGAGAGAGAGAGAGAGAGAGAGAGAGAGAGAGAGAGAGAGAGAGAGAGAGAGAGAGAGAGAGAGAGAGAGAGAGAGAGAGAGAGAGAGAGAGAGAGAGAGAGAGAGAGAGAGAGAGAGAGAGAGAGAGAGAGAGAGAGAGAGAGAGAGAGAGAGAGAGAGAGAGAGAGAGAGAGAGAGAGAGAGAGAGAGAGAGAGAGAGAGAGAGAGAGAGAGAGAGAGAGAGAGAGAGAGAGAGAGAGAGAGAGAGAGAGAGAGAAAAAAAAAAAAAAAAAAAAAAAAAAAAAAAAAAAGAGAGAGAGAGAGAGAGAGAGAGAGAGAGAGAGAGAGAGAGAGAGAGAGAGAGAGAGAGAGAGAGAGAGAGAAACCAAACGGTAAAAACATGGGCGCAGTGATCGCTGAAGTTTGCAGGCGTTCGGTAACAACCAACACCTTTACCTCAGTCCATACATTACCATGAGCGCTCTCATAAACTAAACTACATGAAATTAAATGACAAAAATTCTCCGCCAAAAATCGCCACACCATACGGAGTAATTCCCGCTCATTGCAGTGTACCTGGGTCTCGGACGGTTCAGTGAGCCGGGCTCGGAGCGCCGCCAGTGCTGCCATCTCGGAGGGCTGTCTGCGAGCCGCCGGCCGCTCCTCCACCGGCTCCTGGGTTGGCTGGGAGGCGCGGCCGTCTCCCGCCAGTCGGCGGCGGGCGCGCTCCTCCGCCCAGATGGCCGCCAGGCCGGGGTTGTCGCCGCAGCCGCCGCTGTCCGTCACTGTGGGACACGCGCACAGGTCCGAGCCGTGTTGTGGCAGGCACTGCTCACAGTCGTGTTGTGGCAGGCACTCTCACAGTCGTGCTGTAACACTGGTCTCAGACACCGACTTTGCAACGGCTTACAATGGCGCCTTTTTCGTGAGATTTATAATCCAGAGAAGGTAAACCAGCATGATCTTAGTACATATTTACATTCCAAGAGAGGATGCCTTCAACCAGTGATCGGTGGGAGAAATACTGGCCTAAAGTAGCTCTGAACAGCCTGCAGAATCCCTGCTCACTAGGCGGGAGGATTAGGCCCAGTCAAGCTACAAACATGTCCCACTTTGTCACTGTCACCACCTAGAAGCTTTGTTAAGGGCATCACCCACCGTTGAGATGCTGGGTGCGGTTGAGGATGTGGGCAGAATGGACGTCCACCTCGAGCTCGCAGGAGCTGATGGGTGAAGGAACATCGTCTCCGTCACCGCCCGAGCCTGTGGAGCCGGAGCAGCACACTTAGTGGGGTTAAACTGCGGTATTTCCAAACAAAATCTACCTCACCGCACCTATTTTCAAGCGAGTTGGGACTCCAGGGTGCCGAGACTTCGAATTCTGTCCGACCGATTTTGAAATCGGTCGGACAAGCCTTTATACATCAATACCGGTCCGGTCATTTCCAAATCGGTCTCGGACATATCTCGGCTTCCGATAGGATCAGATAACATCTCCAGGAAAGTTTAACCCGTCACCGCCTGGGGGATGGGACAAGTGGTTCAAGTTTGGCTTAACACGCGCCCCGCTGGGGCGAAAATTCGCCCCCTCCTGGTTTTCCCCAGATAACGCAAAAATTAAGAGACGCAGAGAAACGAAACTTACAGTGCCTTATACCTGATCAATTTGACGCATCTGGTCAAATTTTTTAGGCCAAGTCATGTCAGGTCAAAGAGCTATTCAAGGTCAGGCAACCCGACCTCAAAACCTAAAATCACCGGTTTGAAGCGGCACCAAAGAAATATCAGCTAATCGATCAGCTTCAAACTTTCGCAATATGATGGGGTCATTAAGGTCTGCAAATCTGCTGTTTCGGAATTTCGATATTGTTGACCTAAAGTGGGGTCAATTTTTGATCACCCCATTATAAGTCTATGGTGAAAAATAGAAAGGACTCGTTTTCAGTAAATACTGGATAGATAAAGCTAAAAATCCTTAAACCGTGTATTCTTACCACAATCTTGACCATAAAATTGAGTTTTTGACCATCTGACCTCTTAAAGGCCATGTCAAGTCACAGGAGCATGCAGTGATTGTTTTGCCAATGACTTCTCACTGAATTGAGATAAAGCTCCCATTTTGCTTGCATTGTGCTTGTATTGTCATGGGGAGATGATTGATATGCAACATGTCCATACCAAGTCACCATGTGACCATGACCTAGCTCAAGGTCAGGTCATTTTCACAATTTGACCTAGCAAGGTCATATTATATCATTCATTATCATTCGATTCGCCACGATGAGAGGAATCCAATGATGCATCAATATTTGCTCTAGCTCTGCTGAGTAAGAATCTAGAGGGGGAACATACACTGCCCTGTTGTAAGCCCATGGAACCATCTTTGACCTATGCTGACCCCAATATTGACTTGACATAAAATAATTCCTATAATTTATCTTCGTCTTGTCAAGAGCTTTCGAACTTCATCCGTAATTTCTATTTAGCTTTCCAGGGAAATGAAATACGGAGGGGTGGGGGCAAAATACGCCCCCCTCCCCAGCGGGGCGCGTCATGCCAGGGACCCCAGCGTGGCGCGTGTTAACAGCGGAATACATGATGGTACTTTCAGCGCCGTTCCGGTTTTTTCTGTATCACCACCGGTTCCCCAGATCGTGGGGAGGGTCCAATCAAACCCTCAGGTGTTGGTGGGTCTGAAAAGCGCACAAGCGCAAAATACTCAATGTGTCTCTTTTAAATCAATACTTTCACAATCCGTTCTGCTTGACATGATAACAGGTCGGTTCTCGCCATTGGGATAGAAACATGGCAGAAAAGAAACAAGAAGAAGCAAAAGCAAGCAAGAAACGCAAGCAAGGATGACAGAAAAAAATGGTCCCAGAAAAGCAAACACCAAAATACAAGCTTCAAGCAATCCGGTTATTTCAGTTGTAAAAAGATTCCACCATCACCTCCTTCCTTGATCACACTGGCGCTTCTGTACGAAGGCCCAAGAGTAGTTTACCTGGTCGCCTCCGGACGCAGTGACTGGAAAAGTGGACCAGGTTCATGCCCTGCAGGTTGAAGTCAATGAAAAACTGCAGCAGATATGGCACATGTACTTCGTGTGGCTGGAACGAGC
The DNA here is from genome assembly GCA_034440635.1 of Lepas anatifera. Classification (NCBI taxonomy): domain Eukaryota; kingdom Metazoa; phylum Arthropoda; class Thecostraca; family Lepadidae; genus Lepas; species Lepas anatifera. Next base: position 64,342 of record JAOTON010001763.1, on the reverse strand, counting down.
GGTGTAGCACCGCACCACTCTGTGGAAGCGAGACACACCATCAGAATCTGATGGGCGGCAGCAACATCGAATATATTGTACAGTACTATCAGGGCTGGGTGAACATTAGTATAGGCAAACTGAGGCCCCCTACTAGCATACTAGAAGAATCATATAAAAACACAAAAAGGATATATATATATATATATATATTTATTTATTTATATATTTATATATTTATATATATATATATATATATATATATATATATATATATATATATGCAGGTTTGGTTAAAAATGAACGCGTTCCGGGAGTTTACCAGCTTCTTTTGTATTCTCCTCGCTTGAACTACAGAAGCACCGTTCCGTTCGCCATGTGGCCGTATTGGTGTGGCGATGGGGTCGCCTCTTGGTGTTCTATTTGCTAATGCCTATATGTGCTATGTTGAAGATAAAGTACTTGGTAATATCGAGGAATAACCATACATCTACAAACGGTATATAGACGACATATATCTCATTCATATAGAAAACGAGAATGCAATAAAACGCTTACAAAGCGAGCTTGAAAAGAAATATGTTTTGAAGTTCACTTATGAAATAGTGCTGAATGGAAAGCTGCCTTTCCTTGACATAGCCCTAGACACGGAACATGGGCACTACAACACAACCGTCCACAGAAAAAAGACAGATACAGGACGCTGCTTAAATGCATTAAGTGAATGCCCAGCACGGTACAAGAAGGGCGTCATTCAAATGTGCATAAGGCGCGCCTTAAAAACATGTAGCTCGTGGCACCTGCTGGATCAGGAACCAAACACCGTCCGACAACTGCTAACTAACAACTACCCAGCAGCAGATATCGACCGAGAAATAAAAGCTCTCCTGAATAACTTTATGAACCCGACCAAAATGCAACACAAGGGCCAGGGACAAACCTACTACAAAAACCAAATGACATCTTCGTATGAAATTTGAGCCGGTCCTTAAAAACATTATCGGCAGGAATGCCATCCCCACGGACAATGACCATCTCAACTCGCTTATCTATTACAAAACGAAAACAACATGCAGCCTTATCTTAAAAAATAACTCGACCCCAAGCCCAACAGTCAAGTGCACCAATATAGTTTACGAATTTACCTGCCCTCATGAGAACTGCAAGCCTCAAAACCCACGAGTAGCCTATATTGGTCACACCACAACTTCCCTATCAAGACGCCTCACTTGTCAGCTCTAGAATGGCGGCCCTCAACAACACATGGCCAATAACACCAACATCAGACGCAAGGATTTGGTGGAGAACACACGGATCCTCGCCCACGAAAGCAGCCCGCGACGTCTAAAGATAATGAAGGCAGTCCTGATCCAAATCCGCCGACCTGCGCTCAACAACCAGCAGGAGCACCTAGGGATCTTGACGTTAAGCGATGGGCCCCCATAACTTGAATCGGCAAAAATAAGTGATTTGAGTAAGTGTCTTATTTGCGTGTTTTATATCGTGTTCTTACATATGTGGTGTCTTCAAAAAGGAAGGAGAACTTGGAATTTTAGCATGCATATTAATACTCAATTTATTAAAATAAATGAAAACACTATGCACAAATATTAGATACTTTTCGAACGTATGTAGATAGAACGAATCGCTACAATTATATTTTCCAGTAAAACATGTAGGACTTGATAATGTCTCATGAATAGACAAAACCGGTAGTCAAACTGTATGACTTTATTGGGGAATATTACATCAGAGCTTGACAATGACAGTAAGAATGTGGTAAGATCTTTAGAAAAATACAAAAAAGCTGGTAAACTCCCGGAACGCGGTCATTTTTAACCAAACTGTGAGGTTAGAGTGTTGCCTTTCCATATATGGGGCTGCATGCTCGGGTGCTGTATGTATGGCCGCTTGCTTGGGCTAGCCTGCTAACGCATGTTACTGTCTGTTTGCAGATGCCTTACATATTAATCTCGATATTCTAAAGAATACACTTACAAACCTCAATTGGAAGTTTGTCTAAGGAACCTGACATAATATCAAGATTAATAATCTCAAGCATGGCGAGCGGGGCTCAGGAAGCTTTGGGAGGAGGTAGCTCGGGCCCAGCGTCACCAAGTGGTATGGACAAGGTTATTATGAACCTACCAGTTCCAGCACTGCGAGCAGGGGATCGTATAGAGGAATGGAAACCCTTGTTTGTAGCTGGTGTGAGCACACTGCTGGCTCAAGGGAAAGTCAGGCCAGGCATTGGCAGTGGGAATGTTGCCGGCTTATTTGAATCGTCGGCCTGCAGAGCGTGAACTGGTTCGTCAAGTGGTGAAAGACTGTGACAGTGTCGAGGAAGCTTTCAGAATCCTGATCTCAACACTAGACCCACCTCTCGACAAGTACCAGTGTATGCAGGACATGTGCAGGTTGGACTCGGTCCCAGGAGTGCAAGTGGATGATTTCTTTTTTCAGCTGAGGAAGCTAGGCATGCATGCATCCACTGACTTGTCTTTTGTTTGCTCATTGTTTGTGAGTCAGCTGCCAAAAGAGGTGCAGCCTAAAGCTAAATCTTGGCTTGCAGACTGCCAGGCGCTTACTGAGGAGAAGGCCAGGGAGCTGCTTACTGCTGCTAAGGGGTGGCTGGTGGAAAGGGGCCTGCCTCTAGATCGGGATGCGCGTAACTTTGTTGGGATGGTAGCCAGACAGACTGATAAGTGCTCGGGGGGTTTGCAAGAGGATCACGAGGGTCCTGATGCTAGTGCCTCACCATCTGTATGTGCCGTACAGGGTAAGCGTGGAGAAAGGCGGTGCTACATATGCAACTCCCCACAGCACATGATGTATGCGTGTCCTTCTAGGCACTGTGTTAAGTGTGGGAAAAATGGTCACAGTGCAAAAGTGTGCACATCCAAGGCTAAGATCTTTCTCGTACATGAGGATCAGCCTCCTGACTCCAGTGAACATGCTGTTACTCTGGGTGTTGTCCTAGATACTGCTAAGGCCTCTGCCATGATGGACTCAGGGGCATCAATGTCCGTTGTAGATGAATCGTCTGTGGCGGAGCTTGGATTGACACTCAAGATCAGGTTCTCTAGCAACTTGGAATCAGTCACAGCAGTAGGCGGACCTGTTGTGCTGGGATCATTGACGGTGAATGTAGACACTGGGGATGGTCAGCAGGTTGATCACACTCTTAAAGTGCTGGGAGGAGATGAAAAGGTCCTAATCCTCGGTCGTGATTTCCTCGCTAAGTTCCCCTCTACCGAGTTTGATTGGCAGGAAGGCCGCATTAGGCTGGGTGATGTATGGAAAGTCCCAGAAGTGATGATCAGCGGAGGTGGCCACGCTGACAGGGTTGCTGTGGCTGCGTTGGAACAGAGAGTGGTTCCGGCAGTTTCTGATCTCAGTGCTGCTATCAACCCAGCGCTTTCCCAGGAAGTCCACAAGGCGTTCATGGATATTCTGCTGGAGGAACGCTCAGTCTTTGCCACTAACCCGAAGAAACCCAGCCTCTCAACAGTGGCAGAGCACCGAATCGAGACAAATGATGCGCAACCTGTTAAGCAGCGATCGGCACGGGTGTCACCGTCTGTGGAGGCTGAAATCAACAGACAGCTGGAGGAGATGTTGGACAACGGTATTTGTCGCCCATCAAGCTCGCCGTGGAGCAGTCGTGTGATTTTGGTCAGAAAAAAGGATTCGTCTTATAGATTTGTTGTGGACTACCGCGACTTGAACAAGGTGACGAAGAAGGATGCTTACCCAGCCGCCAACTGGCAAGACATTCTGGACCGGATGCATGGCAGCAGGGTATTTTCCTTCTTAGATGGAGCCAGTGCCTACTGGTCTATCCCCTAAAGGAGGACCATAAGGAGAAGACTGCCTTCTCGGTGCCCAAGGGACAGTATGAAATGAACGTCATGGCCTTCGGCCTCTGCAACAGTCCAGCCACGTATCAGCGCGCGATTGACGAGGTGCTGGGAGATGTTCCCCACGTCATCATCATCATTATTGGTGTTTAGGGGCGCGCCGACTACTAAGGTCATTATGCGCCCATAACAAAGGAGGGGTTAAAAAAACATAAAAGGTACACAGACTTACAGCGTGGTTCATATCAGACTACGACAGTGCTAGCAGTCGTCCAACCAAAACTATAATAGAAAGATGTTCTGTAGAATAAAAGGTGGATGAAGAACATTATAAAAAGGGGTCAGCCCTAGCAATTTCAAGCAGGTCAAGTCATACAAAACCTAAACAATTACGAAGGCGAGTAGATGGTATTAAACCCGATGCTTTTCAGATAGCGCATTATGTTGCTGATATCAACAGAGGGTTGTTCTCCTAAGAGACAGTCTAGCGTGGGAAATCTCGGTAGACAGCGGGCTCTCTCGATCTCAAAGTCCCGGCATTCTATTAGCACATGTTTAACTGTTAGTCTTTTACCACAACGCGGGCACTCTGGCGGGACGTGACTGGCTAAAAGGTAAGAGTGTGTAGAGTGGGTGTGCCCAATGCGCAGTCTACAAATTATCACTTCTTCCCTTCTGCAGCACGCGTTGCTAGACGACCACAGTCCCAGCCGGGGTTTAAGTTCTCTGAGCTTCCTGCCCTTGGGATCGCCGTCCCATCGACGCTGCCAAACCTCGGTCAGGTGATTCCTAACGTATGGAAACAAGTCAAAAAAGGGGACTTTAATTCCCCGTGGGGGCTCTCCTTTCGCCGCGTCTTTGGCTGCACCGTCCGCCCTCTCGTTGCCAGAGATCCCACAGTGGCTCGGCACCCACACAAGCGTTACATGCTTTCCCCGGCTCATAGCTTTATGTATCTTCTCTCTAATAAGGGGTAAAAGGTATGAGCTCGATGGGCCATGGTTAGAAGCTTGAAGTGATTGTAAGGATGACAGTGAGTCACTAACAATTACGCATCGGTTCGTTCTCAAACGTAAAACCTGGTCCATACATCGAAATATCGCATATAACTCCGCTGTAAAAACTGAGGCCATCGGTGGCAGAGTGAAACGTCTTTCAACATCAGCACTGACGAATGCGCATCCAGTTCCATCAACACTCTTCGATCCATCCGTAAAAAATAATGTGTGATTTGGGTACGTATCCGAGCAGTATTCCAGAAAACTTTGTCGAACTGCCTCTGGCATCAGGCCCCTGGTCAGCCCCAGGAGCCGCGTGTCTATAAAGACCCTGTAAGTCCGCCATGGCTCAGCAGCAGGCAGCTGCATCGACTCGACGCCCTCAGGATCAACACCAGCCTCCCGAAGCCACGCACGGACTCTAATTCCGGGGTGTCGAGTGGATGCACGAGAGCCATTATCTATTTGCCTCAGGTTAGCGTTGTTAAAGAAAGTGTCGTAAGCAGGATGTTCTGGATTCTGTTTGAGTTTTAATGCATATCGCATTGATACGTACCTGCGGCGTAAATCCAGCGGCATTTCGTGCATTTCTGTAAGCATACTTGAGACGGGTGAAGTGCGGAATGCACCACTTATAATTCTCAGGGCCTGATTTTGGATCATATCCAGCATTCGCTTTGATGCTTCTGTCGCAGCGTCATATACCACACTCGCATATTCTAGCTTTGATCTAATTAGGGATCTATACAGTGTCAACAGTGTTTTCCTATCGGAGCCATACGTCATGCGAGTTAAAACCTTGAGAATATTGAGACAGCTAAAGCATCTCTCCCTTAGTTCCCTGAGGTGCGGAAGGTATGTAAGCCGGCGGTCAAGAACCAAACCGAGAAAGGGTGTCTGGTTTACTACTTCTATCTGCTGCCCTCCAATCTTTAAAACGGGATCCTCACAGACTCTCCGCCAGGTACAGAAATGCATGCACTTTGTTTTAGCCGTCGAAAAGGATAGGCCATTCCTCTCGCTCCACCGCTGCAGTTGATCGAGGCACAGCTGCAGCTGTCTCTGTGCTGTAGAGGTGGAAGACGTGGTGACCCATATGGAAAAGTCGTCTACGAAAATAGCGCGAGAGACATTTGGCGACAGAGTGTCCCCTATATCATTAATCATCACAGCAAACAATGCTACGGACAAAACGCTGCCTTGTGTGGTGCCATTCTCCTGCATGTGCTGCTCTGACATAAATGATCCAACCCGAAATCTGAAACGCCTGTTCTTCAAAAAGTTAAGAATAAACCAGCCCAGATGACCTCGCACTCCCATTTCAAAAAGTTTTTTCAAGATTCCGTACCTCCAAGTCCGATCATAAGCTCGCTCCACGTCAAAGAAAACCGCAATTGTGTGCTGTTTGTTAGCTAGTCCCTCCCTAACTGCCGCATCGAGTCTAATGAGGTGGTCGAGGGTGCTTCTTCCCTGGCGGAAGCCGCACTGCACGTTGGACAAGAGACCATTACTTTCCAGAAACCACATAAGCCGCACACTAATCATTCTCTCAAATAATTTGGAAACACTTGATGTCAGTGAAACAGGCCGGAAGTCCTCGGGCGAATCTCCTGGCTTCCCCGGCTTCTGGATAGGGATAACAATCGATTCCCGCCACTGTTCCGGAAAGTCGTTGTTTTCCCACATGCTATTGAAAATATCGAGCAATGATGAAAGTGATTGCGCAGGAAGATGTAGTATCATTTGATTGGTAATTCGATCACTGCCAGGCGCCACATGCTTGAGATTTTTTAATGCCGCTTCCATCTCCTCCATGGAGAAAACTAAATTGTATGACGCTGAATTGTCGTTCCCCAAAATTTATTGGCCAGCGCTCTTGAATTTGTCGGTATCTTAAGAAATGGGGGCTTTGAGAGGTGTTGCTACAACGGTCTCGGAAGGTTTTTGCCATAAGGTCAGCTACGTTCCTTGGGTCAGTGATTTTTTCTCCGTTCAAAATGAGGACTGGTGTAGGTGTAGATCGCCGCTTGCCCTGGATACCCTGGACGCGGCTCCAGACCTGTGTAGATGGTGTGAAACGGTTTACTGTGTTTACATAATTTACCCACCACATTCTTTTCGAGTTGAGGACAGTGCACCGAGCCAACGCTCTCGCCCGCATGTAACTGATGAGATTTGTATTTGTGGTGTGTTTGTTAAAAATCCGGAAAAACCGCTTCCGTTTTAGGATTGCAGCTTTACATTCCAGCGACCACCAAAGCACTGGGGTGTGTTTCGGCTGCCCTCTCGTAATTGGTATAGAACATTTTGCGGCTGTTATAATCATTTTGTTGAATTGTTCAATGACTTCAGTAGCCGTGGCCTCCGGGGGAGGAGCCACAGTACCGCACGCAGCCCCAAATCCCACCCAGTCTGCACGCTTGTGGTTCCATCTGGGAGTCGTTGATGGCGGCGCACCTGGCAAGGTCGAATGGATGAGGATAGGGAAATGGTCGCTACCGTAGGGCTCATCAAGAACACTCCACTGGAACTGGGTGAGGAGAGAGGGAGAACAGATGGAGAGGTCAATGGAGGAGAGGGTGCCAGAGGGTAAGGTTATATGGGTGGCTCTGCCTGAATTTAGAAGACAGAGAGAGTTTAGATGGAGAAAGCGCTCGAGGGTGCGGCCTCGGGGACACGTGCGGTCGGTAGCTCCCCCCACACGACATTATGAGCGTTAAAGTCTCCCAATAGAACGGCAGGTGTGGGAAGCTGATCAAAAACATGATTGAGAGAGGATATGTCAATAATGCCACCTGGTGGTAGGTATATGGAACATACTGTTAGTTTTGTTCGGCCCAGATCGACCCGGGCAGCGACTGCTTGTAATGAGGTGTTTAATGCAATATTATAACAGGGGGCGGAGTGGTGGACCGCCACCAGTACTCATCCGTATGCAATTGTTGTACTGAAAACTTCTTTTCTGAATGTTTTATAGTGCTTGATATTTATATTTGAGTTAGGGGAGAGTTTCGTTTCTTGTAAACATATTATTGCTGGTTTATATTCCAAAAGAATATATTCAAAATCGGAGAAATTTGCACGGAGGCCTCGGCAATTCCTTTGCATTATTGTGTTCGCGTTCATTGTGTATTATTTATGGAAGCGGTCTTTTCCGGTTAGTGAAAAGGTTTAAGAAGCCTACCTCCAGTGGGTGATAGTCACCCCTTGGCCCCTTTTCCCCGTTCCAGGGGTGGGCCCAACGTATTTTTGGCGTGAGTGGCTTCCTCCTCTGGAAGTCTCCAGGGAGGATCCACGTGCTCTGGATGTCTGGAGCTGATCCGGAGGGGTACCAGTTGCCGGGCGCTTAGTGGGCGATCGCCCCCGCGCTACCGGCTCGAAGTTTCTACGCACAGCCGCCACTGATGGTGTCGGGTTTGGTGGCTGCGAGGCTGGTGTGGTCGGGGATGCTGCGAGAGTATCACCCGTAGGAGGTACAATAGGGGAGGGAGGGCGGCGCCTCCCCGTGGGAGAGTGTTTGCCCCCTCGTCCCACAACTGTCCACCCCTCAACATCGGAGAGGGGTTCGGGTTCGGGAGGGGCACCAGGTGCCGGCTCCGACTCACCAGAGGGAGCAACTGGCTGGTGATCAGGGTAGGGGCCTTTCCCCCGTTCCCCATCCCCAGCAGGTGCCAAGGGCGGGGAGATGGGAGCAGAAGGAACGTCTCGCTCCCGCGACCCAACCCCCACTGAAGGGGGCTGTGGAGGAGGTGCCGCCAAGGGCCCAGGAGCCGGTGCGGCGGGCCGGCCAGAGATGACCAGCCCCATCCTCCCTGCCAGGCGGATAAAGTCCGCCATGGTCAGGGAGCGGATGACCTCCTCCGGGGTCATCCGCGGACGGCTACGAACACCATCTGAAGCAGCCTGTGAGTAAGATTTCTGTGGGTGTGTGGCCTCATAGGTATTACGAGCCTCTCGGAAAGTCATTCGTTTCTTGACCTTGATGGCCATGATCTCCTTTTCTCTCTCGAGAACAGGACAGCTGCGACCATAGGCTGCGTGTGGGCTCTGCCCCTCTCCGCAGTTAACACAGTACTTTTCGGCGGTACAGCCCTCTCCCGTGTGGTCTTTGGAGCCGCATCGCCCACAGATCTGAGCGCCTCTGCAGGATGATGATGTGTGACCATACCAGTGACATCGGAAACATCTCATGGGTGATGGAATGAATGGCCTGACTGCGATTCTAGTGTAACCTACGTATACGGTCTCCGGAACATCAGTGCTGTCGAATGTTAAGATGATTGTGTCGCTATCTAATACTTCCGATCCTCTCTTGTTCTTGATTCTACGTGCCTCTACAACACCGCAGCTGGACAGTCCATCTACAATGTCATCATCGTCTACTCCCCTGAGTTCAAAGCAACGGATCACTCCTTTCGAAAAGTTTTTGGTTCGGTGCGGTGTACATGATACTTTCACGGTTGTGACTTGTTTCTTTCCGTTCTCGCGCTTGTAGAAAGAGATCTCATTTACGGCCAATGCTCGCTCTGCTTCTCCGGCATCCGAAAACTCAACCTCAAGAACACCGTCCTTCAGGCGGTCACAGCGGACAATCTTCCCGAGACGGTCGCAGGCCTGCTTTCTCTGAAATGGTGAGAGTTTCCCAAGGTCTGTTTCAATTCCCCGCATCATTAAGACTCGGGGCTTAGCTGGGGCAATACTTATCCCGGACCGGGAGGGACCAGGACTAGGCTGGCCCGGCACAAGCAGTGGCGTCGGGGGAGGGAGGTTTGCGTGGTTTAAGGTATCCATAAGAAGATCGTTAAGTTCAGCCAGCCACGTGCGCCCCCCTTCCAACGAGGGTGCTACAGGGCGAAACGACGCACGGGCTGGCTATACGGGGGGCAACGCCGCCGTTACAGAGGGGGAGAGAGACTCACCAAACCCCCTGCCCCGACGACGGTCCCCCCTTGCACCTAGCCTAGACAACCCCGGGCGGGGCACGGACATCCCTCCCTCCCCGGGTGAAGTCGGGACCTCACCAAGGGAGGGAGGGACAGCCGAGCCCCACCAAAGGTCGACAGACTTTTACAATGCTGCTACTCTTGTCGATGCCCTCAAGAGTTCCCCGCCCTTGCGGAAATCCAGACCAAAGTAGAGTGTTGCTGGAGGCACACGAACCAAACAGCGCATACCTCAGCTCAGCTACCAGGACTCCTTCATCCCGGGGTACGGGTCGGTGCGCAGCTCACCTTAAAAAGACAGGCGCCCCCACACGGCCTCATCGGAGCAGGCGACTGCCACCTGCTCGTCACAACTGATTCCAGGCTGGTCCGAGAGAAGCGAGCCCCCGGCTCGTAGGGCCGGCGATTAGTGGGATCCAATCGTCAGCCACACGAGCCGGAGGCCCACGTACACCCAGACCATCCAGGAATCATAGGCACGTGCGGGGACGCCCATGACACTGGGAAAAGGTGGGTAACTGGGAGGTTATGAGTTGGAAAAGGAATCGGCTCGGTCTGCGCTGTTCAGCCCAGCCGCGCGCCACACGCGACCGAGTTGTCCACACTCAAGACGAGCAAGAGTGCACACATCCCCGCCACACACGGAGACACGCCGGGCTAGACATCGCGGACAGTGGATAGGAGCGGTATTTAGGAGTGGACAGAAAGGATACGGGTGGAAAGGCATGGATACACAAGGAAATAAGGAAAGAAGAGGAAAAGGAACAAGGAGTGGGTGGGATTTGAAGTTAGGAGGGCTAAGAAAGGATGAGGATGGCAGTTTCGATTTGGCCTCTCGCCCGAAGGCGAGGGGCGAAACCCATCCTGCCAACTGGGGTCGCGGGTGTCGTCACATCCCGTACCCAATTATTCATGTGCCGGACCAGTCACATGAATAATGTTCCCCACGTCGACACATACATCGATGACGCCTGCGTGTACACGGAGACGATGGGGGACCACCTGAAGTGGCTCAAGAAGACGTTGGAGGCGTACCGGGCCAACAACATGCAGCTCCGCCTTGATAAGTGTAGGTTTGGTTACTCAGAAGGAGAGTTCGTTGGTCACGCCATCAGTGGGGAGGGCTTCAAGCCGCTTCAGTGTCATGTCAGAGCTATCGCGAAGTACCCACGACCAAGTACCAAAAAGGAACTGCAGAGGTTCCTTGGGCTCGTAAACTTCTACCGACACTTCCTCCAAGATATGGTCAAGACGGCAGAGCCTCTGTACAGACTGACTCGCGAAAGCCAGGAGTGGCAATGGACTCCTGAATGTGAGCAAAGTTTTGAGGCGCTTCGCAGTGCGCTCAAATCAAGACCCGTGCTGGCATACCCACAGTGGCACAAGCCGTTCTGGGTCGAAGTGGATGCCAGTGCGATCAGTGTCGGCGGAGTTCTGACCCAGGAGTCAGACAATGGTCTGAGAAGGCCGCTTGCCTTTTTCTCTTCTGGACTCAGCGCGGCCCAGAAGAACTACAGTGCCAGTGAGCTGGAGTGTTGGGCACTGGTGGCAGCGACTAGGAAGTGGAAGAAGTATCTCCTGGCTGCAGAAAAGAGCATCCTAGTCACTGATCATAACCCTGTTGTTGTTTGGGGTTTTAGGGCGCCTCCACTGCCAGGTCATTTGCGCCCATCTTAGTGTAAAAAAGCAAAAATTAGTGGTAGTCAGCTGTAACCATTCAAAACATATCGAGAATGAAAACTAAGTGGATCAGCCAACAACTTCTAATGTGACGAACCAATTACCCAACACTGACTAGGTCTCCCAGCTCCTGCCGTCGAAAATTTCAGATACACACCAGGCTGTACGCGTGTTCCACTCTGCTGGTGGTCTGGCCATTCATTCCGGGTATCCGAGACCCTTAGGCGGAGAGCGAAGCACGAAAGTAGTGTCCCTATCCATGTAGGCCTCTCTGACTCTCGGCCCCGGATGCCTACCATCACTAGCAGGGGATGGGCGCGGCACATCCTGCCAGACGTGCTGGACATTTCCGATACTCTCGGTGGAGCCCGAGTGCAGCCCTGGTTGAAGAACCTCTTTTGTACCCTCGGTACCGCAATTCGCTTTCCCTTTGAATCCCGAAACACCAGATCTGTTTCCTCTTCTGTCTTGGGATTTTCTTTCCTCGAAACGTAAGTTTGGAGAGGAGAGCCTGCGCTTTCCTTCACGGGTGCCTGTGCTCAGGTGGTCCCTGCCTGTTGCTTTAGCGGGAGGTGTTGGTGGAGGCGGGGGTGGTGGAGGGTACGGCGGCGGCATTAGCCCCGTGTCCCCGCGACCTGGGGATGAAACGGCTTCACCACGCTCCTTGCGCATACGACCCTTTGGAGGCGCCGACGAGGACCGCTCTGACCCATACCGCTTGGTAAACACGTCTGAGGGTGGTTTTGTTCGATTGTATGGGAGTCTGTGGTGTTGAAGGTTTGTCGGTGACAGGGGTGGATACTGTGGTTTCTGGTTGTTTGTGTGTGGATCCTAAGCTGCGAGCCGCAGCAGGATGTACCTCTGTGCCTGAAGAACTAGTATCTGTTTGATTGACTCGTGCGCGTTTTGCTGCGGGATGATCTTCCCACTGTTTTGCTGCTTTCTTAGTCTCAGTCACTGGCTGTTCCCTACTTCTGTCAGCTCCTGCATTGTCCTTGGAAGAACCTAACCGTTGTTGTTGTAGTGTGACGTGCGCTACCGTTAGGGGTTCCTTGGCAGTGGATGCCTGAGTACCCCTTTCGGCTGTGTGGTTGCTCAGATCCTCTGGCTTCGAACATGTCACTGGCAATGACACGTTCTCTGTGAAGCATGTTTGCGTGCTCTTTTCAGCTCTGAGCCTGGTTGGCACGTCAGACTGGGCGTCACCGGGTGTGCAGGTGGGGGTAATAGTCTGTGGGGTCAGACCACCGAATACACCCATGAAATCGCGGACAGATAGGTGCATAATGTCTCGCATGGTCGAGTCTACACTGAGTGATGACTGTAATCGTCCCGACTCACCCACGAGAGCGTCGCGGAAAGGTGGTCCAAACTTCAACAGCTGGTTCGGAGGAACCAGGAGGCCTGCGGTGATTGTCTACTCGCGCTCCAACTTCTCCGGAAGCCGTACCCAGGACCTTAGCCTTCAGCTTCTCTCTCTCAGAGAGAAACCTGGAGCACGAGCGTGACCATGCCTCGTGGTCCCCTTTACATGCAGTGCATTTTGCTTTGTTCGCAGTGCACGTGGTGGAGGCGTGACCTTCCTCCGAGCACCTTGCGCATTGCTCTTTTCCCTTGCATGATTTTGCGACGTGGCCGTACCCTTGACACCGGTAACACCGTATTGGATCCGGAACGTACCGACGTACGCGCACTGAAAGCCAACCAATACGCACTGCTCGAGGCAGCTCTTTGCTGTTGAATGTAAGGACATGAGTTTTAGTGGCAACTAGCTCGCCGTCCTGCCTCCTGTTCATCCTACGCACCTTGATCACCCCTCGCTCCTCCAGACCAAGCAAAACATCCTCCTCCGCTGCGCCCTTGAGCTCGCGGCAGGTAACAACGCCCAAAGCGTTGTTCTTCGTCGGGTGTAAAGCTACAGAAACCGGTACCAACACCAGAGATTTATCTTTCCCTACAAAGCTGAGCTGCTTTGCCGCCAAGAGATCACACGTTTCCTTGTCCGACGACATGACAACTTCAAGTTTTGTTTCCGAGTGTCGATAAACATGGGTTGCAGTCCCGAATTTCGACACAGCCTGAATGACCTGAAAAGAGTTCATCTTGTGACTGCCCTCAAGAGTCACCATCAGAACTCTAGGAGAAGTTATGTCCCCCGCAGGGGAGGAAGAACTCGTCGGTTGGACGGGAGTGTTGGAGGTTGTGCTATTTTGAGACGCCATAGTGATTTCATTTACCTTCGGCCCCCCGGGTTGCCAGCTGTCAATAGCTGGACCCGGGGGCTGGTACAGTGCCTACGGGGGCAGGTGCGCCCGTCTCAGAGCGGTGAGAGATACTCACACAACCCCTCCGATCAGAACGCACCCACCCCCTTGACGCCATCAGCCCAGTGGGCCGGCAGGGCCATGAGTCGGGACGAGGCAAAACGCGGCAGCCCTCACGCAGCGGAGACTGCGGTCAACCAGGCGAGCGCAAAAGGTCGGGGTCTAGAAAAACGACGGTTTCCGAAACCCCGGCCCGCGTCGCGCCCGGCAAGAACTATCACAGTCCCCACCGCGAAGGGCGCCGCGCCGCACGCCCGAAACATAATCCCCCCCTTCCCAGCTGGACCGAGCGACAGTGCCCGTAGACACTGCCGCGTAGCTAGGCCGCCCGCGGCAGCCTACGGACGGCTTACCCCCGGTTGGATCGAGATATCTGGGCCAAAGGAGGCGTGTTGGAGCCCTCGGGACTGACCCGCCCGAGGGGGACCTCAACCCCCCAGGATCCCGTCAACCTCGTCGCCGGGGCACGAGATAGGCCTCGAGTGGGCGCCTTACATCCATAAAAAAGCCGAAGAAGGCAAATAACTGTGGGACTAATAACTGAAGCGTAAAAAGAGGACAGGAACTAAAAATAATCAACAAAATAAGAAAACAAAAACAAACAGGAGCTACATACTGGGAGGTGCAGGACAGAACTGACCCGATCCAATACGGTTACCGACCAGGTAACAAAGGGCCCGTAAGGCAGCCATCAGCATCGCCGCGGGTCTTATCACCAGAGCCACCGACGACAGACGCCGACTCTAACCGACCGAAGTCTGAAGAGGCGGCGGCCGTCGGAGGGCTAGAAAAGATGTATCCGCGGCGATGCGACAAAGTGCCTCCCAAGGCTGACTGGGGCCCTGGGCGCGTCACACCCCGTTGCTCCAATCTTTACTTGCCGGACGAATCCGGAAAGTGAAGATCGGTCCCCTGAGGGAGGATCATAATCCGCTTGTCTGGCTCAGGAATCAGCGTGACCCCCGTCACAAGTTCGCACGATGGCTCATGGAGTTGGAGTCATTTAACTATGAGGGTGTGTACCGACGGGGTGTCCAGAATCAAGTACCAGACAGCTTAAGTAGGGTCTGTAGTCCAGTCGACACTGACGTCAATGATGAAGCGGAGCAGTTTGAGAGACATGTGTACAGGATCAGCTGAAGGGACGACACAGCACAGCGCATCCGCATGGAACAGCGTTAAGACCCTGTCACGGCGCTGGCTGTTTCACAGCTGATCGCCAACGGTCACATCGATAGAGGGCGCTATCGTAACTATAGGGGAATGGATCTAGTGGATGGGACCCTAGTGAAGGGGGATCGAATAGTTGTTCCTGCTAGCATGCAGCAAGAGCTCGCTCAGCTCGACCATAATAGGCACCATCAGGGTGTCGAGAAGACTGTTCAGTCGCTGAAAGCAAGTTTCTTTTGGGTGGGGTTGGAGCAGACAGTTCGGTCCGTATGTGCTGAATGTGTGGTGTGCGGACGTAACAAGCGTTCATTTCAACCGGAAGTGCAGCTGCAGCATGTGGAGATAGGTGACCTGGAGCCTAGGAGGGTGGTTGCCATGGATATTGGAACTCTTCCGTGGAGCGATTCCGGTTACCGGTATTTCCTTGTCGTCGTGGATTTGTTCACACGCTACGCTGAGTTCATCCCTTTGCGGGACCAGAGTGCACAGTCAGTGAAGGATGCTTTCCTCACGGAATGGGTTTATAGGCATGGCTCCCCCTTATAATGGTGACTGATCAGGCAAGAAACATGGATGGCGAGGTCATTCGGAACTTCTGCGAAGAGTTCGGCATTGAAAAGCGCCGTTCAAGTCCCTACCACCCTGAGGGGAATGGGCTGGCAGAACGGTGCGTACAGTCGGCTAAGCAGCTGCTACGCTGTATGCTGTCTGAACGGGAGATGAACTCAACAGAGTGGCCGAGTCTCATGAGGGAAGTTGGTTTCATTTTCAACTCGACTCCAAACTCCTCGACAAAGATCTCGCCGCATGCACTGTTGTACGGGACCAATTTGAGAGCTCACGGCCAACTCTCTGTTAGCTTGCCGGGGACTTATATTGAGCCAGAGGATCATGTTGAGGAAACTACATTCATCCAACATGGTATTCGCACCCAGGCCAAAGAGAACCTTGAGAGTGCCCGAGTGCGCAGTGGTAGGTGGTATAACCGTAGGAAGGTTGCCCCGTCCGCCAGGGACATCACGCCGGGGGATATGATAATGCTCCGTAAAGAGGAGAGGGGCTGTCTGGATCCTATGTTCACCAGGCCCTTATGTATGCCGTTGTCAGATTGAAAGACCCAAGTGTTTTCATTGATGTTGCAGGACAAGAGAAATGTTTTCATCTGAATCGGGTGAAGAAGTGCTCACAGAGTCCGCAGGAGCGTGGGACGACCACACCCCTTCGGAGTCACGAGGAGGGAGATGGGAGTCACGCCGTCCGCGAGTGTCACACAGCTGTTGCTGTCACAGATACAGCAGATCCTGTTTCAGCTACATCAGGTCACGATGATCATACCCAGGGTGGTGCTGCTCCTAGCCATAAGGGTGCAGACTCGGATCCCGATCCGCTCAGTTTTCTTCCACCTCGCACTCGATCTGGTCGAACCATTGTCAGAAACCGGAAGTTCACAACCTGAGTTCGGATCGGAAAGGGACTCCGATCCCGTTCCGCTCCGCTTCCTACCCCGTACTCCGTCAGGTTGACTCATCATCAGTAACCTTGGTTTGCCCCCTCCGTACGCCATTTTTCTCCTGCCAGCACTATTTTGCTAGAGCACATTTTCCGTTCTTGGCTCTACTGCCTGCACAAGTTTTTTTGCGGGAGGGTAATGTGAGGTTAGAGTGTTGCCTTTGCATGTATGGGGCTGCATGCTCGGGTGCTGTATGTATGGCGGCTTGCTTGGGCTAGCCTGCTAACGCATGTTACTGTCTGTTTGCAGATGCCTTGCATATTAATCTTGATATTCTAAAGAATACACTTACAAACCCCAATTGGAAGTTTGTCTAAGGAACCTGACAAAACAATGAACTATATTTAACCATCAACAATGAACTGCTACCCAAGTATATGAATATATATACATACATATATATAAATATATATAAATATATATTATACCCATAAAGTTTTGGTCTAAAGCATTCAGAGTGTGAGAACAGCAAAAACCTTTTAGGGGAGAGAAGGCTTATCAACTTCCTAACTGCTAAGGTCACATGATGTCAATAACTTTTTTCTATTGGAATGGTTTCCCGGAATCAAGCTGCTCCTTGTTCAGTGAATCTGCCGGGTCTTGAACCAGATTCAGGCGCGTGGAAAACGGACGCGCTCACCGCTATAAGACTGCACCCTCGCTAAATCTGTTATCTTACCTGAAGAAGTTCGGCTGCTTTGCCCACAATTCTAGGATTGTACAGGAAAACTTTGAAGAACAAATGGCTTCTTTTGTGGTAGCCATAGAAGGGTCTGAAACAAAGGGATGGAATCATAATACAACCGTTCGGTGCTCTTCAGAATCCGATACCTTCAATAATTCTCGTCTATTGATGACTTGCATAACAATCACTAAAAACCTAGGCGGATCCAGGGGAGGGGCCAGGTAATACATGCCCCCGATCTACCCTCGGCGCCCACTAAAATGTCGCTTCCCTCCCCGAGGATGCGAGTAAGGCGCCCCTGTCATCCAAAAGTGGCACCCCTGTCCCGAATGGCGCCCCCCTCCCCACCTCTTCAGTAATCCTGGATCCACCCATCATGACATAGCACTACTCCCAGTTTAAGCAGCACATGTTCCGCTTCAGCACATACTCACATGCCTCGGACTAGGACCACTTTGTGGACGTGCAGTGTGGAAGTCTGCCGTCCGGCCGCCATCGCCAGGGCACGGTCCAGGCCAGCCGCCAGCTGATGCGCCGCCGTCACCGACGGGCCGCTACCGTCCCACGGCACGTACAGGTACGGCAGCACACCGTGCACGTGCACGCAGGCGCGCCCGGCCGTCGGCGGTGGCGCCAAACAAGCGGATGACTGGCGCGTGCGTGGTGGCGCGCCCGCGAAACTCCGAATAGGTGGCATCCCAGTCAGCCAGGGGTGGCTGTACCTCATGGTCAGCTGTCACCAGGCGCACAGACAGCATCCTGGCTGTCACAAGAGCAGTGGCAGGGTTATACAGCCAGTGAGGTGCCAGGTTTATACAATGATGATCTGCAGGTTCTAAAGCTTCACCGTTTGAGATGAGGTAACAGGGTGGATTGGGTCATTCATCTCATGTGCAAACATGGAACTGCACCAGTGCTTATTCAAACAGACACTCCGAGCGAACAGTCGTAGTAAGCTTTGATTTTGCCGCCAGACTGCGAAAGACAGCCACCGCCCATCTGGCATGGATTGCAGGTGCTGCCCGAGTAGTGTGGAAGAGATTTCACTTATGAAATCTTACTATGCATCTTACTATGCAAACTAAATATTACTATGTGCAGCAGATTTCCGTGTCTGTTCCGAGTCAGCATCGTTTTTAATCTTCAATTTCATGTGTCTGTCACAATCATGAGCACTTGAACTTTTTTATTTTATTTTATTTTATTTTATTTTTTTATTGAGGATATAGCAGTGACCCAAAATAGGTTTTGCGCTAGGGTGTCGAGTGGAAAATTCAGCTCGGAATGTATGGCGAGTGAGTGGAAAATTCCCCTCAAAATGTATGGCGGAGAAAAAATTTTCCAATTTGGGTACTCAGGTGGTAAACTATCAGAGCCCTTGTTTGAACTGAGGGATGGATATTTCCTTTAATCTTCTCAAAGTAAATATTTTAAATCGGCCCCAAGCTGCATTGTTTGACCATTACCATGTGAAAAATTTGGGTTAAGCAGGTAAATATTTACCAACTGAAACCCCTGATGCAGTCTCCAATTTTTAAGGAATTGGTGAATTGCCACAAATAAAAAACATTTTGGGGGCCTCTGAGACCAACCCTCGGGGAAAGAACTCTGGGAGCCACAAAGACTAACATTTGTGGGATGAAGATAAACTCTTGGGGGGCTTCCCTAGACCAACTCTTGTGCCCCTCCTCTCCTCTCCCACACGACCAGCTCCTGGGACCCTGAGGGCCCCTGAGACGAAATATCGGGGGCCACCTTAGACCAACTCTGCAGAGGGGGGCTCCGAGACCGGCAGGTGATGAAAAATGAAAAGGGATTTTTTCATGCAATACCTAGTGTCAAAATTAATTATCTAACCACACACTGTACAGTTCTTCTGTCCGGGACAACGCCCCTCCTATACCTATAGTTATCGGAATTTTGGAGGCCACTTCTGACCTCAATCACTGCACCTCGCATACACCTATGCTGGGGCCCAGTAGAGCCTTAGTTTACACTTAACTAACCTAGACGAAACTACAAACTTTCTTTCATGGCAATAAACTCTTCCAGACTCTTGCTAAAAGTTTCTTTTCTTTCCCTGTCAATTCCCCTGCTCTTCTTCACATATCCACTCACCTTCATATGAATATGCTGCTTTCTATCAGTCTAATCGAAACTACAGCTTTCTTTCTGTTGTTTTTTCCTTCCGTCTACAATCAGCCAGGCGCGGCAGGTTGCGACAGCAGCAGAGCGACTACTACTTTAAATTTCTGATCGCCTGCCGCTTGCTGGTCGCATGAGCCACATAATTTGCATTTCAAAAATTGCTCTAAATTAATTTTCTAAATCCTTATAGACTAGAAAACTATACAACTAAAAGCACCCCAAGAGGAAGACTAATAATGTTTTGTTGATAACGAATAAGAAAGCGGGCTTTCAAAAAGCCTAAAGATGCCGCTTTTATTTACTAGATGTAAAGACGGCGATTTGGTAAGTCCACACCGTAGACCAGCCATACAAAAAAGTGCCGATGTTTCAAGGGTAACTGGATGCATTCTTGTTGCCCAAAAAAATCATTTAATGAAAATGTAGAGTTTCAATGTAATAAAGTACCGTACACTTTCAGTTCAACTTAAATATCAGGGTATTTATGCCTAGGGTGTCGTAGGGTGTCGTGAGTGGATTTGGGTGTCACAGGGCGTGGACGCAGCAATGAAGGGCTGATAAGGATACAAAATATTTTCTTCGCAATAAATGGTCAATTTTCTACCATACAATGTAAAAAAAATATGCTGCTTAGCACAAAAATTTCAAGATAATTGCTTTTAACACCAATATCAGTCAGGGAAACTATGGTCAAGCGTACCAAAAATTACAAGCTTTTAAAATTGCGTACGCTTCTTCTATTTTATGGCACGCTGTTTCTAAAATTTGGTACGCATCTTCTATTTTTGGGTACGGAAAACAACATCGGCTTGACAAAATCATTCGGCGCATTTTTGTAACAATTGGCGCATGTTCTGCCTGGCACAGTTCGATTCCCGATAAAATTTTAGGGGGGTTTACAGTCTTGTGAAGAAAACTAAAGTCCGGTGTAATTTTTGCGAATTTTTGAAAGCCAAAAATGTCTTAAAACGGGGAAGCACTCACAAATTTTGTCAGAATTCTCTTTTCACATCTAGCGAACGCACGTTTCCATAGCGTCATCAGATTCTACGTCATCAAATACCCCTCTGGAACCCAAAGCTCAATTCAAATCCCACATCCTTGAACACGTCTCGGCGTCAAATGCGAGAGTGAAGGTAACGCGTGTGGTGCGAAGTGCGTGGAAATACTGAAAAAGTATGGATTTTTTCATCTTATGGTTGATGTGACTATGAGATATTGAAAATTAGGCACATTTATATCATATGCGAAGTTTTGTGGTAAGACTGTGGCTAATCATAAGAGTTGAGGGTCATTTTTTCGTCGATGTCGTCCGCCGCTTTGCCGCCATTTTCGTTTTTTTGTTTATTGCGTATATTTTTTGTTTATTTAATTCATGTAGGCCTTAAAGGAGGCCATTTCTGAAATCTACAGAGCTTGTTTAATATAAATCGACCAGGCATGTAGTGTAATTCTGCAGTTCTAGGTATAAACATGCATATTTACAACAGGAGGTATTCAGTACAATGCAGTTAATATTTGCAACGGTATTTTGGGTTCTTGCAAAATGAAAATGTTGATATGAATGATTGCTAATATGTATCAATGCTGGTTATATATTAATATGAAGTTTAATTTTAAAATATTTGTTACGGTTTTACTGTTTCAACATGAGCTAAGGATTGTTATTCTTGTCTGCGGGTGCTACAAACATCAAAGTTGATTTTTGTTTTTGCAATGATTATGTTGGTATGTATAATTTTAGCATAATCTCAGTAAATTTGACATGAAGTTGAAGCTGACAATACTCGAAAGAGTCTTTAGGGGGCCTGAATCTTCCGAAGACACTGGTCAAGGTGTGGGGAAAATGGCAACGGATATTGATATTGATATATTAATGACGACTTCTTGGGACATTTTGAGCAACCATTTCATCATATGCATAAAAGTTAATACTTAATCTTTATCTAGCCTATACTTTTGATTGGGCCAGAATTTGTCCCATTTTGTTTTGGACACAGTCAACGATTTGGCTGATACTGCCCAGATTGGTAAGCTGTTCCAGTCAATGGTGGCACAAAATGTGAGATTATTTCTTGTTGACTGTTTGGTGGCTTGCTGCTTAACCATTCACAGATGGTGTCCTCTTAAGCAATACCTTGGGGTTGAAAGCTTGATAATTCCGCCAGTTTTCAAATTAAAAAAAAACAAGTTTGTATATCACAATTATATTTATTCTTTAAAAGGCTAGGCCAGGCCTTTTCAATCTTTCTTAATAGTTGAGATTACTGATGTGCTTTACCATTTTTGGAGGATGCTTACATAGAAAAACGAACCAAAGCAGAGATATGTGAGGAGATCCCAGCTTGCAAAGTATGACATTTTCAACGAGATATTGTCAGTGCAAGTGCCCTTGGGGACAGGAGCGAGTGGTGCAAATTTTATCAACCTGGTGCGAATTTGCAAGACTGTGCCGAGGAAGGTGACAAACCAAACAAGTAATGGCTAAATGGTTATTAAGACAGAGGAGGGGGCTTGAGAAAAAGTCCTTAACTCATAACAGAGGTATCATTGTATCGTGCTGGTAGGAATGGGTGCGTTTTTCTCCCTGGTATATGGCATAGTGGTGCGAGAAGTTTAGATGATTGGTGCGACTTGTCTGGCCTGCTGCCATACTTTGCAGGCTGGAGGGTATTGAAACCAGTATTCAGGTCAATACATCAGCAAACGTTCGGGTGGAATGGGAGAGAACTCTGAAGAAGACAAAGACATATTCATATTCGTGAAACCAAAGAGGATTATAGCTCACAAGTTACTTGGTTTCCGACAGGACTCGACCTCACTGCGCCGGACCATGACGCAGCACACGAACACAAGGACAGCCCCCCCTATGGAGCCCTGGCACTCTGTAGGGATTGCCCCATGTCCTCTCTGGATCCGGCAATGGCTGGTTTGCGGCGCAGGGAGGGGGAGGGGTAAGCCTTACCCCCTGGGCTATGTTCCCCAAAAGTGGCCACAAGTTAGCAAATTTTCTTCCTAATCCTTGTTCGGTGATTTTCCACATGTTGGCCCCATATCTCCCCAACGTTGCTCCTCAGCTTGCATATGGGGGAACATGGAGTGGCGCTATCTGGGCCAGAGGCGGCATAAAAATTTCGGTGAGCGCCAAAACCCATGGGGGGACAAGGTACATCAGGGGTGACCAATGAGAGTCGAGCTTGTTCTTAAACTCATTGACCGTGGTGGTTTCTACTACTGATGTAGGCAACGCGTTCCAGTCATTCACCACGCGGACTGAAAATGACGAACGACGCGCTCTAGATGTAGCGCTGGGTTTCGCAAGTTTCCACTGATGTCCGCGGGTACGGGAGCGATCAATGAGGTCGAAAAACTGGGCTGGATCGATATCAATAGAGCCGTGAAGCAGTTGATATACTTTGATCAGGTCTCCTCGGCGTCGCCTGTAATACGAAGAGGGAAGCCTAAGAGCCCTCAGTCGGTCCGGGTAAGATAAACCCCTCATGGAGGGGACCATACGAGTGGCCCTTCGCTGCACCCTCTCAAGCAGCCTTTGGTCAGCCCTATTGAATGGTCCCCAACAGATGTTACCATACTCCAGTAGAGGACGCACCAGTGCCTTGTAAAGAAGAGGCAAAGTGAAAGTGTCAATGTTAGCGAAGGATTTTCGGATGATAGCCAAATCGCCAGATTTTCTTCCAGAAAAGCGAAAGAAGCCCATAAAAGCCGAGTTAAAGGGACATTGTCGCAAAAATTTTATTGGCTAGATCAAAAGGTTGCAAAAAGTTGTTTCAGAAGTCATATTCTCACTTTTGCAAATTCAGGCTCAAAATGCCTCAAAATCGGCCTCAAAGTCAACATTTATAGACGACTTTACCGAGTCCTTATGGTATCGATAAAATGACGTAGTCCGGGCTGTGGCTTTCCATTTCTATACCAAAGAATGTAAAAAACTTCAATCGAAGCATTTTGGTAGCTAAACCTGAGAAATAAAAAAATATTTTATAAAAATAACTTTCCAAAACGCTTTTGAATAGGATATATAGGACTTTAAAGAAACACCATCAACCAATCAGAAGCCCAGTCCTTATAGGATCTGGTCACGTGGGCTTATCTTACATCAATGTGATGTCATCACGGCTTTCAACGAGTTATCGATATTTACCATTTTAAAAGCCGCGGCAAACACGGAGATATGAATACAAATTCTATAAGACTTATTAGCGCTGCGGCCAGGCCCGATCACTCCAAGGTAATAGAAAGATCACTCTAAAGATTATAATTAATAATTGTTCGTTATTGCATGATTGCATTGCAGCGACAATGATACAAGAAAAAGATACGGGTAGCGCGATCCAGAGGAGCCTCTTTTGAGGCATGCCAAAAGGTTTTGGTGGTTTTAAGGACGAGGAGATTGTCGCCGGTCCGGTCTCGTGATCAACAAAACAATATCGTGGGTTATCTGTACGTAAAATATTTAGAGCATTTGATGTGGTCAATTGAGATTTTCTCTGAGGAAAAAATGTATGAGTGAAAAGTTAATGAAACAATTTTAATTTTTGCCATCCATCGTTGCTGGGCACCAATGCTTATTGAGGTTTTGTGTAGTGAGTGTAGTGAGTTAGTCAGGCACTAATCCCATCAAATATGGGCAATGCATTTAATGTTTCTGTTCTGCATTAATTAGGTTCACGAAGTTGGCAGAAAGCAAATTGTATGCTTAATTGATAACTATTCATTTTGGCCTGCTATTATAGCTGTGGTCTCATTCAGTCTGTCGACACCAATCAGCGAGCAGCATTGAGTCGATGTCACATGACTATAGCCTCTCCCTGAGAACAAATCATAGAACCAATTGTAGATTTACAGGCTGACAACCTGCTGTGGTGCTGCTGGATGAAACAGTAAAAGCAGAACAGTGGCAGCACACTATTTTGTGATTGGTAGATAAGTATTCTGGTTGATTTTTGTTTGATAAGCAGTAGCACATACTAGAGGCAGTCGCGGCACTGATATTTCTTTTCTAGAGGAGAGGCTCGCGGGCCTGCAGACTGCAGACAGGACTGTGCTGACAGATGGAACAAGGCTTATGAGTAGTGTCAATGCCAAAAATCCCCATTTTATTGTTGCACGGGTCAACTTGTGTACCAAAATGGGTGAAAATGATTGGCGATGACAATTTTCCAATGATTGTTTAGGCATATTATTTTTGAATGTCCCATATTCGCTCTCTTTTTGGTCTAACTTTCTATTTACAATATCTGTGCACTCTAGTAAAATTCTATATCAAGCCTGCAATTTGAATTACAAATTTCTACCTGTTACAAATACTAGTTCTGCACAATGTGTGCATGCTAGTGCATTTTCTGATTAGTTTACCTTCTTTAAAGTATGAAAATGTTTTTGATAATTTCACATATTGAAACAGATTTTACCATTTATTTTGGTACCATGCAGTACATAATAGTTTGTGTACTCTTATCCACTTCTCAGATGAAGTTACTCATATTTCAAGTGCTACTGTTTGTTTCCAGACATGAAAGTGGCTGTAGCATGAATTCATCCATCTGCCCTCACCTGCCATGAATTCATCCATCTGCCCTCTGCAAATGCCCATCTGCATGTTTTTTATAATTGCTATTAAAAATAAACTGAAGAAAAACTAGGATAAGATGTATTATGATTTGAAACACTAGGAGTGTACCCAGCCAATACAAAAATATAATTGTGAACAAAGAGTATGGATAGACATATAGGAATGACAGGAGGGCAATCTTGGGGGATGCAATTTTTTGTGTTTTCCTAGAGGAATATGTGAAAGATTAGGCTGGTCACTTCAAAGAGAAAATTTGTTTACTAGAAAACCTGTCTTTTGTAGCTGCTGTGTATCATCAAGCTATCATCCCAATCAATGGACCAGCTTGTGTATGATCATTTTGTTTGTTACTTTGAATGGGATGAACCCAATCAGACCGATTCTTCCATAGACCTGAAATTTGGAATTCATCCGGAAATAATGTATTATAATTTATAAAAAGCATGATTTTGTGTGGTTCCACCTAACCCCTCCAAAAACCCATGGTCTAGACTATAGATCGTGTTTGGGGATGTCTTTGTTCTTGAAGATATATATATATATATATATATATATATATATATATATATATATATATATATATAATATTTTTATATGTTTAAAACAAGATGCAGTGATATCTTGTTTGCTTTCATTGTGGGCTCGTGATATTTTATTTGTACCCTTTATTTGGTCCCATCTGTTCCTGCTGTGAAAATATCTTCAAATTTAAGAAGAGGCCTACCCCAGCAAGCTGAACGCAAAACAGAAATAATCAGGTGCTGCCCCTCGACAGTGACTATCGCAAATTACGCCTGCTGCTGGAAGACAAGCTTCAGAGGACGAGCAATGGAATCCCAGAGTTGGCAGAGTACCACAGCCAGCAGTTTTCTGCATTGAACACGAACCTGCCTGAGTGCACCTCGGTCGTCTACCTGTGTGCCCGCAGTATACGTTCATGTATGTGCGTAAGTGGTGTTTATCGCGGTATATTAAGGCAAATCCTCTGAGGACCTCAGTAAAACATGCCATTAAAAGTACTTTTTAGCCTAAAGGTAAGAAAACTAGTAATGCAACAGGTCTTTATAGTAAAAAATCAAGTGGTCAGATTTTGTTGGTGGTCGTAAGTGCGAAAGTCGGCGAAAATAATAAGTGACACCTCTGTGCTCAGACTATTGCGGTGAACATTTTATCAAACCGTGTAGCACTTATTGTGGACAGATGCAAAATCTGTTATGCTTTTGATGTACACTCAGTATTTGGTTCGCTCCCAGCCTTCTTAGAGTGCACTTCAAGGACTGGAAGCTAGGAGCTGCATACCCACTGGTGGGTTCAGGAAAAATTTACTTTCCTCCCAAACCCTGCGATTTTCACCGACCTTTAAAAAAATGTGTATTCACGATTTTGGACCCTGTCCTCCCCTCCCCCCACAAAAATATTGGCCTGGATCCATCACTGACGTACTGAGTTATATCCTCTAGTTCACGTTGCGATCGGAAGACTGCTCTTTGGGGACTCGCAGACCTGATTGTTGCACGCGTTTCTCACCTGCCGAGGGTTATCACTCGCTTGTAATTTCCTGGTAGGTTATATTTTCTCATGTTTTTGTGAGATTGAATATAAGCCTCATTGATCAACTGATATCTGTTGGTTTTTAAAAGTAGATGAATTTTGCATTGCGTAGCCGAGGAGCATGATTATAAATTGGTAAGATGTTTCATGGCTTTGCCTCTCGAATTCTTGACGCAAAATGGAGCCTGTGATCACACTGTGGTCACATATTCGGGCCCAGCCCCTCGTCAGAATCCTCATAATACAATAAGCGAAAACTTTTGGTCATAGTGTGACCAAGGCTTGAAATTTAGATCTGATTTGGAAATCGAATGCTGGAATAATGCAGTTTAGTACTGGAACATTCAAATATTGGAACTCGATTCGAGGTTATCCTAGCACTCTGACTAAAAATGTATGTGTTCACCTATTATATTATGAGAATTTTGGTGAAGGGATGTACCTGAATATTTATCAGTGTATTAGCCCCATTTTGGAACTATGATTCGAGGAGGCTGGTCATGAAATATCTTATCAACGTAGATAATCTAATAAACAATCTAATAAAAATAACGGTAAATATACTATTTTATATAATGATATCATATATATGAAGTGCTTCTGGAATTGTTTGTTCTATTATGAGAAAGGACCGTTTCCGAACTCCGAAGTATTAAAAATAAACGCTTATCATTTTCATAAACAAATGTCACTCATGAGGCTAGCAGCTTGCTTGTCTTAAAGCTGCGATGCGTCTTCTTAGGTTTAGACTCTGTGACTACCAATGTTAAGATTAATTATAGAATCCTTTTTATTTAATACGAACTTTTCCAGGCTATAATTTTGAGGTATATTTTCTTGATGTGCCCTGATCAGAAACTAACTCAACTTGAAGTAAAAAACAATGTATTCTTAAATCTTGTATATCTATATACAAAAAAATTAGAAAGAGCTACCACCACAGACAGAGGAGTGAGGTGGCCAGTCCATCTCCAACCTGCAACACACAACAAACGTTCCCCCTGAAACAAAAAGTGATCAGGTTTGGATTCGTGGTGCGTTCCACACTTTGGCCCGTTAGTTCATCCAAGGATCGTGGTGGCTGCTCTCTGGTTCCCCAGTTCTGACGCATATCAAGAGTTATTCTTCCGTATCACATTCAGCTATTCTCTGGTTCTCTAGACTACGTGTTTTTATATTCTCCGGAGACCAAAGAATTACAATTATATCAAAGATTTAGATGTCGACGGACACATTTAATCTGATTGATTGATTGAGTGTTCCGGCCATACGGGGGGGCCCCTGCAGGCGCCCCAACCGCCGCAGGAACATCGCCAGCCGTCGCGGGTCCACCAGCGCCTCCCGGATGGGCGGGTCGTCCCGTCCAAATATGTCCCAGCGCAGGTCAGCGCACGCAGGGCACCGGGTCAGAAGGTGGTGGAGGATCTCGTCCTCTCCATCGTCGCATTCCTGTAACGTGGCCTCCGGGTCCAGGCCGATCCTCTTTCGGTAGCTGCACAGGAGAAGGGAGTGGCCAGTGCGCAGGCGCTCCACCTCCACACTCTCCTGCCGTGAAAGGCCCAGGCGGTCTTTCAGGGTGGTCCGCCCTGGGAGACCGCCACATTTAATCTCGAACACGTTTTATCTCGTACGGATTAACGTTTTATCTCGTTGTTTTACCAGATTAACACGCGCATTGACGGAGCTCTGCGCCACCTTCGCTTTGACAGGGGGCGCGGGTACCCCCACCTAAAATCTCCAGAACCACGGTAGGTAGTGAAAAATGGTAAACGGCTTTGGGTAGCCCATACGCTTCTCCATCGAAATATTTTAACCATTTTGTCAGGTCACTTCAATCGGATGAGTTCACTTTGTTCCGACTTATTTTGTCTTAAACTTTGAGGTTAGGTCACTTGACCTGTACTGGTGACCTGACCTGAGATGACCTAACCTTAAAATTTTGACATAAGTTGTAAAAATGATGAGAGAAGGTATGTCAAGTTTTTAACCCGAGTTTATTTTTTAACCCGAGTGTGTTAAGTACCTAACTAATAAATGTGTGATGGCTTAAATTCCGTGGCGGCGCCCGTGCCTAGTTTTCTTTGCCTAGTGTTAGGAGTGTATGTTTTACCATGTGCTGCGTTTTTACTGTTAATATACGCGTATGGATACAAGTGCGGCGGCGCGTAGCGCCGCCGTTTTTATGTTCTATCCGAAAAACCAGACGGGGGGCGGGTACCCGCCTCCCGTCAATGCGCGTGTTAACCCGCGCCCCACCGGGGGTCCGGCGCCACCTTGGCCCCACCGGGGGCCATCGATGGCCCCCCTCTAACTCCGAAAATATGGGCGTTAGCGCAAATCTGCAAAGTGCACTAGAAAGCTCGCGTGAATTTAGTAAGAAATTACTTCACATGTTTTAGTGTTCAGGTCAATGGTTTGACCTCCAGAGGTCAAATTAGGTCAAGATTGGCTATTTTCACTCAAATATGCAGTGCTTAAGCAAACTAGGCATAACTCTTATGCCCTTAGAGCTATTGAGGTGTGGGAAAGAACATTTGATAGGAAATTGCCAGTACTTTTTCTGCTATGAAAGCGTAAAGACCTCCCACCAGTAGTTTGACCTCCAGAGGTCACCTCGTGACCTAGTATGACATGAGGTCACGAAAGGTCAGAAAGTGACCTTGCCGTATATCAAATGAAAGCCAATGACGAGACAAACACGATGGTGTTTGTTTCAGCGCTCTAGCTTATACAGGTCAAAGTTATTGTCAAAATACTGTTTTTGACCCCTGGTGACCTTGGATGACCTTGGGGATGTCAAAGGGCAAATATGGCCCCTGGAATCCGTGAAAGGGTGTCCAAAAACGCTTTTCTGATCAAGCTCAGCATTTTCAATCGTTTTTGTGACTTTTAGATCATAAGACAGCTTTTCCCATGCTTTTTCAATGGAAGAGGTCACCTCGTGACCTGACCTCAGGGCACGAAATCGAAAAATCCCGGATATACACCTTGTAGACCCTGGAGGGGTCATAAAGTGTAGGAAGTTTCAAATCGATCGACTCCGAAATGTAGCTCTTACAGAGCTCTAAAGCTGAAGTGAGGTGACCTTGGTTGACCTCGTCTGGTGACCTGACCTTGGGTGACCCGGGGTAAAAAATTTCAGGGATGGTGGGAAAATGCAGTGAGAGGTAGAGCCCTCAACCACGGTGCTGCGCCTCATCATCTTTCTGCCATTCCGGAAAAACCTTAGGGGGCCATCGATGGCCCCCGGTGGGGCGAGGGTTAAACGATTAATTAATCTCGAGACACATTAATCTCGAGATTAACACATATAATCCGGAAGAGTCACCCCTGCTTTTTATTGGGTCGGTTTCTGGTTCTTGGTTTGCAGGAAAACCGGTCAGCCTTCAAGAATGGCCTTCAGCAAAGGACACAAAAGACATTTTCGAACGGCGAACAGTGTGTCCCGCTGGTCAGAAAACAGGGGAACTGGTCTCCAATAGAGGGAAATCCGACGGATTGAGAACCATTGCAGGGAGCTGGAGACAAGCCGGTTCCAGTTTGGTACGCCGGTCAGATTAGAAAAATATTTGGGGCTAATATTCCCTTTCCCTCAACTACCCGGACGGAGGAATAACCAGAAGAAATTGTCCTTAGAATATTTACTTCATCCCATAGGAGGATCCAGGAGGGCAAAGGGGGCACGTGCCCCCTCCCCTCTCTGATCAACTCTCGGTGAACCCTAAAATGTCGCGTCCCATCCCCTCCCCCAGGATGCGAAAATCGGCGCACACTGATAGGATTTAGCGTCCATCTGATGGTTTTGCCGGTCAAAGGTGCCCCCCTGGTCCGGATGGTGCCCTCCCCGGAAGTTACCCCTCCCCCGATCGGCAAACATGAATCCGACTATGCTTCATCCATTAGAACGCATGAACAAACAAGAAGAAATTCAGAAAAAATTGTTTTTACAGTAAAAACTTCTACGACCTAGATTCGAACCTGTATTACCCGTGTGAGAGTCGGGAATGGAGGCCACTATACCATCCCCGCTGTACGACACCTGCCTGATTTTAAAACTTTCCTGATAAGTTTTCTCAAGCCGAATGTTTTGGCCAAACTAATCTAATATTTGTATTTTTAAGGGTCAATAAAAATAAATTGAATACGAATACAACATAAAAACATTTTCTACTCCCAAAAAATCATTTGTAGAACTTAAAACTTTGATTGATAGAATAGAGGTGAAGAGCAGGTTACAGCCTATTATTGATATTGTTAGCGAATTTGAATAATTGTTGAGTGGCCTCCAAAAATTTAGCTGAAGATAAAGAAATGATTGATAGTACCAGAATCATGATTTTTCAAATATTAAGAAACCACAATAAAAATTTTTGCGACAATGTCCCTTTAATTTCGCAGAGAAACTAATCTCTCCCTTAACACTGCGAGTCTGAATGTTAACATTAAGGGCGAGGGTCCGAAAGAAATTCGCCCGCAAAGCTGGCGGCCAAAAGCCAGCGGCCACTATTTTAGAGAAAAATAAAACCACGCTGGAAGGGAAAACCTCAAAGATGTATGCTCGGGAACTCCAAGTTACATGGTTGAGATGAAAAACCCTTCTTAAATAGAAAAACGCAATGTTTCTCGCGATGATATTCTAAGGGAATACTCTGCTCTCGTCTTTGATTTCGCAGAGGGGGACGGGGGACGGGGGTCACAATCATGTAGAGAAATGCTCATTCAGTGAGGGGGATAACATAATGCATACAAAGGCAAGACACTGATTCGGAGGTATTCAATGTCAGGATTATCTTTAGTAATCCTAACCAGAAGTAAATGACGGTGGTGTGCATATTGTATCCTAGGTCCATGTTCATCTATATATGGAGTTCAGAACCAGTCCGGAGAGGTCTGGATGGTCATTTCCGAGCTGAGTTTAGGGATTCCGGATCAAATTGTCACGGGCAAGATGGGGGATCAGAGTCTTATAAAAAATGATCATTCAGTGAAGGGGATACCATAATGTATACGAGGTCAGGACACTTGCCAAGAGATATTAACCCTCGCCCCACCGGGGGGGCCATCGATGGCCCCCCTAAGGTTTTTCCGGGATAGCAGAAAAACGACGGGGCGCAGCACCGCGGTTGAGGGCTCTACCTCTCACTGCATCATTTTCCCATCATCCCTGAAATTTTTTACCCCGGGTCACTCAAGGTCAGGTCACCAGACGAGGTCAACCAAGGTCACCTCACTTCACATTTAGAGCTCTGTAAGAGCTACATTTCAAAGTCGATCGATTTGAAACTTCCTACACTTCATGACCCCTCCAGGGTCTACAAGATGTATATCCGGGATTTTTCGATTTCGCACCCTGAGGTCAGGTCACGAGACGACCTCTCCCATTGGAAAAGCATGGGGAAAAGCTATTTCATGATATAAAAGCCACAAAAATGATTGCAAATACTCAGACTGCTCAGAACAACGTTTTTGGACACCCTTTCACGGATCCCAGGGGTCATATTTGCCTTTTGACTTTTCCAAGGTCATCCAAGGTCACCAGAGGTCAAAAACAGTATTTTGACAATAACTTTTGATCTAATTGAGCTAGAGCGGTGAAACAAACACCATCGTGTTTGTCTTGTCACTGGCTTTCATTTGATATACGGCAAGGCCACTTTTTGACCTTTCGTGACCTCAGGTCATATTAGGTCACGAGGTGACCTCTGGCGGTCAAACCACTGGCGGGAGGTCTTTACGTTCCACATAGCGGAAAAAGTACTGGCAATTTGCTATCAAATGTACTTTACCAGGCCTCAATAGCTCTAATGACATAAGAGTTATGCCCAGTCTGCTTAATCATTGCATATTTGAGTGAAAATAGCCGATCTTGACCTAATTTGACCTCTGGAGGTCAAACCATTGACCTGAGCACTAAAACATGCGAAGTAATTTCTTACTGAATTCACGCAAGCTTTCTATTGCACTTTGCAGATTTGCGCTAACGCCCATATTTTCGGAGTTAGAGGGGGGCCATCGATGGCCCCCCGGTGGGGCGAAGGTGGCGCCGGACCCCCGGTGGGGCGCGGGTTAATGCCTTTGTAAATCCTAGCAGACTACTGACGATAAATATAATTTTCGCGTCAATGGATTGAAGGGATGAGTCCAAAAATGTAAGAGTAGGCAGAGGACCCATCGAACTCCGGCTGTTGGACCCGGAGTTTCTTTTATAAACGTCTTTGCTGTCTTTTCGAAACATGACGGTTAGTTGCGGTGGAGTGCATTTCATTTCATCAGAGTTTATGGGCCCATGTTGATTCAAATATGAAGTTCAGAACCAATTCGATGAGGTTTGGACGGTCGTTTCCGAGCAGATTTGGAGACTAAGGGTCAGATTATTCGCAGAGAGGTAGTTGACGATGCGTACCCTTCTTGGGGCTTCGGTGGGACATTCGAGTAGCATATGTTTGACTGAGAGCCTTGCGCCGCATCCTTCACAGTTCGGCGGAGGGTTATTGTCGAAGAGATAGCTGTGGGTTAATCGAGTGTGTCCACAGCGTAAGCGAGATAGGAGTACTTTATTTTGCCTGGTGGTTTGATTGCTAGTGCACCAGGGAGATAGTTTTGGTTTAATTTCATACAGGTGATCAGAGTGTATGTTTTCCCATTTTAGTTGAAGATAGGATGAAAAACGTTCTCTCAATGCACCAAAAACATCCGAAAGAGGCATTTGGATATTCGTCACCCTTGGCAGAACACAGGCCTGTTTCGCCGCTTGATCCGCCTGTTCATTGCCGGGAATAGAACAATGACCCGGAATCCATAGGAAGATCATGTTTTGGCTACGAGGAAGGGTATAGAAAATCCGAAGAATATCGTGGACGAGTGGATGATCTATGGTCTCCGGGCACTGTAGGGCCCCAAGGGCCGATTGCGAGTCTGTGCATACTATCGAAAAAGGAATTCGTGATTCTCGGATGAGAATCATGGCCCTTTGATAGCATACAGCTCTGCAGTAAAAACGGAGGCAATGTTTGGTAGTCGGTAAGTCAATTTCAAATTTAACCAGACAACCGCAGATCCAACTTGCTGGTTCCGGAAAGATCCGTCCGTGTAGATAAATGTATAGTCCGAATGAGCAAATTGGTATGCGTGGAAATCCGACAATATTTCAGTCGGATTTATTTGCGACTTTCGTTCAGTAATAAGGTATTGGATATCTGGTGAACGATGAAGCCAGTAGGCTAGAGGGGGTGGCTTGGGAGCGGTGTGCACGAGGGGCATATCGATCTCAGTCTGAGCGTTCTGCACTACAGTGGCAATAGAGCGTATAGTTTTCTGAGGCCGGCGGGCGTTATAAACATAATGAGGCGTCATACAGAACGAAGCAGGATGGTCCGGGCTGCTCATAACCTGGTAATAATATCGGAGGACTAAGAAGAGTTGACGGTTTTCTAGAGAAGGCAGGCTAGCGTCGGCCTGAAGAGCAGTCACAGGGGTGGTCCGAAATGCCCCCGTAATTATCCTGAGGCACATGGACTGTATTGATTCTATACGCTGTCGACTTGTTGGAGAAACCATACAGATTACAAGGGCACTATAGTCGAGCACAGATCGGATAAGACTGCTGTAGAGGAGTGTGAGAGATTTTCGGTCCGCTCCCCAGGAAGAACCAGAAACACATTTCAGTATGTTAATTCTTTGTAGGCAGCGTATTCGCAGCTGTTCGATGTGGTTGTGGAAAGTGAGACGGGTGTCAAGTATGATACCTAGATACTTGAACGTTTGAACTTGCGGGATGGGTTGATTTCTAATTTTTAGTTGGAGATCGTCTGCCGCTTTTCCTCTTTTAAAGACCAAGGTAGCTGATTTGGCAGGGGAAAGAGAAAACCCCCAACTGTCACACCAACGCGATATGAGTCTCAGTGCGGCCTGTATTATTTCTCCAGATTCCCTACAGGTTTCGCGGGTAGTCCAGATGGCAAGATCGTCAGCAAACATGGAGCAATGGACGCTCGGATAATTTCTCCGTACGTCGTCGAATATGTCGTTTATGGCCAGTAAGAAGAGGTTGGGGGATAGAACACTCCCCTGTGGTACACCATGATCAAGAGTGTGTGGATCCGAAAATGTTGTCTTGCATTTTACCTGGAAGGTTCTGACCTGCAAAAAGTTTTTAATGAACTGAGCCATGTGGCCCCGAATGCCAATTTTATGGAGTTTTATCAACGCAGTTCCTCTGTGAACCTTATTAAACGCAGATGATAAGTCTAGGAATGTGGCGACAGTAGGATGTCCGTGAATGAAGCCTTTTTGGACAGATGATACAAGTCTGATAATGTTGCAGTTTGTGTTTAAGCTTTTACGAAATCCACTTTGAAAAGGTGACAACAGTTTGTTAGATTCCAAAAGGAAAGTTAGCCTGGCATTTACCATTCTTTCCATTATTTTGCAAGAGCAATTCGTAAGCGAGATTGGGCGATAAGAAGTTGCCAAAAGTTCATCTTTACCTTGTTTTATTATCGGGATAACTATGCTTTGAAGCCAACCAGGAGGGAAGGCATCAGTTTCCCATAAGTTGTTTATTGAGGATAACAATCGTATGCGATTTTGATTTGAAAGATTCGAGTAAAAAGAGTAATTTATTCCATCCGGACCGGGGGATGATTTAAACAACAAGGAGAATAATAAAGATGAAATACAAGTGTGCGCCACTACTGTCTTTGAAGAAAATTCAACCAAGCAGAAGCACAAGCTTTAGTAGCCTCAAGGCTAAAACGTATTTAAACCATGTGATAATTCAGTAATTTTTTATTCTCTTACTAAACGTCATGATGTACTATTTGTCTTTAGTGCGCTGTCTGCGGCTACTGTAAAAAATTTCTATACAAGCAAATATTGTTATTGGTATTAATAATTTGAAAATTTGATTTGTTTACAATAATTGAAAGATGTTTTACCACGAATCAAAGAGACATTTTTTGCTACTAGCCTTGCCCTCTAACAGACCTATGCTTGGCCTCCATATTTGGAAATCCATACATGGACATTAGTTTGTGTGTGTGTGTGTGTGTGTGTTTTGGTTGGTTGTTGGGTTGGGAAGGAAGGAAAGAAGGAAGGAAGGGGTGTGATTACCTGATTGTTTTTTGAGAACTACAAAGGTCTGTAAAACATTAATTGTCAGTTCCTTCGTCCAGTGTATCAACTCGCATAATTCTTCATAAACAGCCAAAAATAGTCCTGTAGTCACATGGCGACTGCAAAAGTGATATGTCAAACTCCTGTGCTTTGGTGATTTGATCTTAAGGCTCTTGAAGGTATTTGTGTCCTGACCTTCCCTGATAAAACTTAGGTAAGCTTATTGATTGAATGTTTATGGATGTACTGAAGGGAGGTGTGATACAGAGCTTGAATTTGGATTGATGTATAATTTCTTAGGTACCTCTTAAGGGTTTAACATGCAAACGTTTCCACAGAGAGCATTGTCAGATAATTGTGGCCATTTTTCATGATAGTAGGTAAGGATTTCCTGAAGCTATAGTTCATACTTTATGTTGATTTGTTTATGTAGTGATGATATAAATTTGCTTAATATGTTTGGCTCTTAATCCACAAGAATTAGTATGTTTAAAAGCCAATAAGTGGGAAAAAGGCTGCCGGGACCAGGCCGGGACCACATCTTTCTCGCTGGAACTAGGCCGGGACCAAGAAATGTTGGCCGGGACCGGGACCGGGACCAGCTTTTTCCAAAAAGTCCCACCTCTACTCACGACCCCCACGCACAGCCAAGATACCTTACGCACAGCAGCAGCTATCTTGCATTTATGATGCACAATTTCAAGAATACTTTTATTCAAAGGTACATTGACAAGCGAAGTCTTCCCCTAAAGACGTAATTTGCCCCTGCTTTCACGCCGTATAATTAATACTTTGAAAAAGTATTTCAATTGATAACTAGATGCGTTAAAGAACAATTTTTTCCACAGCTAAAACATTTTTCCCCTTTCATTTTCTTAAATTTGTAAGCTCAGTCGATTTTCAATGGAAAATCACAATGCTAAAGCATAGCGTTTTTGACCATTGACAATCGCCTTCGGTTATGAAAGCATCACAAAATTTGGAATATTTTTGCAAGACCCAAGCGAAGAAAGATTCCCGTGCACTCGTGTGACGTCACTCGTGTGACGCAGATACGCGGGCGCAGCTGTAGCGGCCGCAGCTGCCACAAACGAGGTGGTCCGCGTGCTTAGCCATGGCAGTTGAATTATTTAGCTTAGCCACCGAGAGACCGACACCTTCCAGCTCGTCACGTTGAGTTCGAGACTCATTGCCACCCGATCGTGTCTACGCCACCAGTACTTTCACAGGCTGTTAGGGATGGGAAACTGGGGGGGGAGTTTATTTGAGGGTCAGAGTTATTGTCCGTGCGATGTGTGTGGACAGCGGAATGTGTAACAGGTTGTAGTGAGACAGTTTGGCACGTTTATAAGAGGAGCACACGAATCAGACTGGTAATTACGATCAATTCGACCAGTAGTAGCACTGTAGGTAAATGGACCAGACAAGAGCGGAGTCAGCCAGAGCATCGAAATATTTTCACAGCTGCGGTCGTGCATCATCGAGGCTCAGCTCGGTTGGCAGATAACTCAACTATGAGCTGGGGCGGGTCGCCCCTCCGCCACCCGGCGGGCACAGCCACTCACAGAGGGCGCCACTGCGAGGCACCTCCTTCACCCTGTAGCCATCGTCCAGGTGCCTGGTTTTGATGGAGGGGAGAGCTCCCATATGAGCTCTCATACTTGGAGGCGTTGACCGAGCGGTAAGGCACCAGACTCAGCGCCCGCTTCAACGTCATCTTGTTCTTCAGCACTGCGCTGCGTGTGCGGTAGTCGATGATCTGGTACCTCCAGGAGGCCGGGTCACTCCTCGGGTCGCACCCCAGTCGCATCCACATGTTGCGCCAGGGGCCGGTGTTGAAGTCATCGGCGACCAGCGGCAGCAGGTACCTGAACCGGTCCCTCAATTTTACACGAGCTTTCTAATTATTTTTTAGATTTGTGCTAACCCCCATATTTTCGGAGTTAGAGGGGGCATTGATGGCGCCCACCCGGTGGGGCGAAGGTGGCGCCGGATCCCCGGTGGGGCGTGGGTTATCCCTTGCCCCACCCGGAGACATCGGTGGCCCGCGTCCCTAAGGTTTTTTTACAAGCGCAGAAAATCGACGGCCTCAACACCAGGGTTGAAAGGCCTTCCTCTCACCCCATTATTTTCCCACCATTCCTGAAGTTTTTTTACCCCGGGCCACACTAGGTCAGGGCACCTGGCGAGGTCAAACAAGGTTACCTCACTTCAAATGAGGTCTACCTTAGCTACATTTCTAATTTGATTGATGTGAAACTTTCTACACTTGATAATCTCTCCAGGGTCTAAAAATATATATCCGGGAAATTTTGGTTTGGTGACCTGAGGTTAGGCCAGGAGGTGACCTCTCCCACAGAAAAAGCATGGGGAAAAACACTCTTATGATCTAAACGTCACAAACAGGATAAAAATGCTCAGATCTCTCAGAAAAGCATTCTTAGCGAACCTTCCATGGATTTCAGGGTCAATGTTTGCCATTTGACTTATCTGAGGTCATCACAGGTCACCAGGGGATAACAAAGTATTTTGAAAATAACTTTTGACCTAATCAAGCTAGAGTGCTGAATTCCTCGTCACTGAATTTCAATTGATACATGGCAAGGTCAATTTATGACCTTTCGTGACCTCAGATCATGTTAGGTCAAGAGTTTCCCTCTGGAGGACAAACCACTGGCAGGAGGTCATTATGTTTCACATAGCAGAGAAACACTAGCAACTTCCAATCAAATGCATTTTACCAGACCTCAATAGCTCTAATGGCATGAGAGCTATGCTCAGGTTTCTTAGGCATTGCATATTTTAGTGGAAATAGCCGATCGTGACCCAACTCGGCCTCTGGAGGTCAAACCGTTGACCTGATCGTTAAAACATTCAAGTAAGACCCAATACTGAATTTACATGAGCTTTCCAACGCACTTTTTTTATATTTTCGCTAACCCTAATATTTTCGGAGTTAGAGGGAGGGGCATCGATGGCCCCGGTGGGGCGAAGGTGGCACTGGAACCCCAGTGGGGCGCGGGTTAAGGTGGGCCACCGTGTCAATCCAAGGGGGGTTCTGGGTGAGCTAACGCTGGCACGCCAATACAAGCCCTATACAAAGTCTATGGGAGACCCAATATCCGGGGGAGTCCGAACCCCCAACCTCCCAGGATCTCCACCTATGGTTGAAGGCTGGTCACAGGGTAGGCCTAAGCGGCTTTAAGGCAATATAAGGTGGGGAAGGGGAGAGGGTACCAGGTGCCAATGCTGGATCTAGGAGGACAGATCCAGGATCTAGAAAGATGGATCCGATTTACTTAATAAACTAATAAGCATAAACAAATAGTTCTAGTTTTACTGTGTATTGACCACAATCATCAAGTTGATTATTTTGTCAATGCGAGTGTCCGTAGTTTATACATCTCAAAAAGAAGAATAAAAAAATTACATATGAGGTTACAATGCATGGATGGCAGATGTTAATGTTTACACAAAAGAGTCACAAATGAGTCGAGTGAAGCAGCTCCCACAGTTGCATGGGGCAAGTTGTTCCAATCTCGGATAGATTTCGGGAGGAAAGCGTGAAGGTGATAGTCCGCTCTGCATCGTGGTGCCAGAAACTGCTGATTGTGTCCCCGTCGTGATCTTGGCGGGAGCGGTACAAGTTTACTCTTTATGCCTTCTGCATCCATCATGCCGTGTTTTATATTATAAAGCATCGTAAGCCGAGCTTTTTTCCGTCGCTCTTCAAGAGATGGCCATTTGAGCTCTTTTAGCATTGATGTTACGCTGGTCGTTCTCCGGTAGTCCCTCATAACGAGCCTTGCCGCCCTACGTTGAATATTTTCTATTCTTTTGATGCTCTGTTGATGGCGAGGGTCCCAGACGGCACTCGCATATTCTAAAATGGGACGTACATATACCTTGCACGCAGCTTCTTTGATCTTCCGGGAGCTGATTTTCAAATTCCTCTTCAAGAAACCAAGAGATTTGTTGGCTTTGGAACAAGTGTTCTCGATGTGCTCATTCCAACTGCAGTCTTTGCTGAGGGTGACTCCAAAGTATTTCGCATTCCGGACAGTCTCCAACGTGTGACCGTGCAGAACATATTGGTATGGAAGGAGTTCTTTGCCTCGGGTTGCCTGAAGTGTGGTACACTTCTGTGGATGTGACTTCATTTCCCACTTGGTCTCCCAGAGTGCAAGCTCGTTGAGGTCTCGTTGGAGACTTTGTTGATCTGCGACACTCGTTACAACATTGTAGACTGCAGTGTCGTCAGCAAACAAACGTGCACGTGCCCTTAAAGGGAATGTGGCACCTTGGTCAAATCCTGAAATTTAGTAGAATTAGGTGTACTTTTAGCCAAAAATAATGAAACCACTCACGATTTCTCTGAAAAATGCACAATAAGCTCAATATTTGTTTTTTTAAATACTCCTCTAGAAAAAGAAATAAATATCAGCCTGTGGATGATGTCACGATCTGGCAACCACTACCATACTTGAAACGCTTCAAGGGCTTCGATTGGCTGATGCTCATCGGGACGTCAGCATATGTCGTCACACCAGTAGCTCACAACAATGGCCGCTGGCGACGGGGGGCTGATGGGGGCTGGTGTCAGGTAGGTTTTAGCTTTTTTCTACGGAAATATCGAGTTCCAAGACAAATGAAATATGGAGTACCGGGTTTTTTCCGACTTGCTTTACAACTGGGCTATCTCAGTTAAAATCACGTTGTGAAGGTGCCACATTCCCTTTAAGTTGTCCGGAAGGTCATTTATATAGACCAAGAAAAGGCACGGACCGAGAACACTTCCCTGTGGGCCTCCAGACTTGACATGAATGAATTCAGACCTGATACCGTTGACAACCACTGCTTGCCTCCTATCGCGAAGGAAGTCTGAAATCCATGTGCTGAATTTTCCCCCCACGCCAAAGTGTTCGAGTTTGTGTAGTAATAGGCTGTGATTCACCTTGTCAAATGCCTTGGCAAAATCCATTCTTAGAATGTTTGTTTGGAGCCCTTTGGCAGTGTTTTCGGTAAGCTCCTTGGTGAATTCAAGAAGCTGTGACTCGCACGAGCGTCTCTTGCTGAATACATGTTGATAGCTGCACATGATAATATTATCTTCCATAAGGGTCATAATAGCACTGGCAAGTATATGCTCCAGTAACTTGCAGCATACACTCGTAAGTGAAACCGGGCGATGGTTTGCTGGATCTTGTTGCTGTCCTTTTTTGAACACTGGTGTTACGAGTGCATCCTTCCAGTCAACAGGAACCAGGCCGGTGTCCACCGAGGACTGAAAAATGATCGTGAGAATAGGTGCTACCTCATTCGCAAGTTCCTTCAAGACGCGTGTGCTCAAGTTGTCGGGTCCCGTAGCTTTACTCGGTTTTAGGTTTGATAGGAGCTTTCGAACGCCTTGCGCCGTTATAGTGAAATCTCCGATGACGGGATAGCTGTCCAAAGGCATGTCGCATTTACGCCTGAATTCATTTTTCGTGTAGCTCTTCCCTTCACTGAAAACAGAATGAAACTGTCGGTTGAGCACTTCTGCCTGTTTAGGGTCTGATACCAGACGACCACCTTCCTTCAGAGGCGCCACTCCAACATTTGAGGACTTAGGTGATTTATATAAGTCCAAAAACGTTTATCATTGGTTTCTTGTTCTGAGTCCGTACCTTCAAAGATGGAGTTCAGGTACTCCCAGTAAGCACGTCTTAGCTGTCGTTGGACTTCTCTGCGGAGCTGTTTATATTTTTCCTTCAAGTCTTCAGTCCCTCTCTTGCGCTTTTTTTGAAGAGACGGTTTTTACGCCTTATTAATCGGCAAAGACTAGTAGGTATCCAGGGTTTGTTTTCTCTTAGCCTTGCTCTCTTATGCGGAATAAATGCAGTGATGGCATTAGAAATGGTGTCTTTAAACATAGACCGAAGGTCTTCAGCACTAGCCGCGTGTTGGACGAGTTCCACTCTGACAGAAAGATCGGCACAGGTCTGCTTTATCCGAGCCAGTTTGCCTTTTTGTAGAGTAGTATAGACCTTGGTGTTTGTTTGCGTTTCTTAGGATTTATGTTAAATTCGCAGTAAACGGCGTCGTGGTCAGATAAGCCTGGCAGGATTTCTACTCTCGAAAAGAGTTCAGGACTATTCGTTATGATTAGATCCAGAGTATTATCTAGTCTCGTAGGGGACGAGAGAAGCTCCTCCAGCCCATGGTCGCCCATACATAATACATAAAATACATGTTTTGAGCTTGACGCTATTAACCTACGAGTAGATTAATGAAAACTGGTCTTAATGTAGATCATCTTGACCCCCACAAAACCCCAAACGGTTGCTTTTCTAACCTTCTTGTTTTTTTAGAGCCCAGTGACAGTGGTGCAACCAGGATTCCATTTCAGGAGGGGACTGGTTTTGATAGTGTGCCCCCCTATTTTTGAAGTTTGAAAAACATGTCCTCATTCGGGGTATGCGCCACCTTTTGCAGTACGATTTTTTGCGTTTCTTCTCGATTTGAAGGTCTATTCATTTTTGCTCCAGCTTTAGGATGCATACTTTTTCTATAGAACTGCAACTAGCTTTAGTGTCATTGTTGGTCTTCACCTGTATGCGCCCCCGGCTTTACTATAGGTAAA
This sequence comes from Lepas anatifera, assembly GCA_034440635.1. Classification (NCBI taxonomy): domain Eukaryota; kingdom Metazoa; phylum Arthropoda; class Thecostraca; family Lepadidae; genus Lepas; species Lepas anatifera. The sequence continues at coordinate 22,165 of JAOTON010001763.1, read as the reverse complement.
ATCATATGTATTATAAAAACTAGGTTCATTATATGTCCATACGTACAAAGTCTCTTGCATTGATATAAACTGTTTCTCTAACTTGCATTAGGAAATGGTGGCAAAATGGTTTCAACAAGCAATTCTGTACGGCTCTTCCGCATTAGCAGAGATGAAATGAAAATGCTGAGTTGTGTCAACTGCTCGTTTGTGAGCCTTTCATGGTTCGTCATGGCATTGCCACTTTCTCAACGACCCGCAGACAAACAACAGAGGAGGGTATGAATAAAGCCAATGATATCAAACGTATAAAAAGATTGCACCGTAATACCAGTGCACAAAAATGCAACTACATAAATGAGATGAAAAATTTTCACTCTCTTTGACGAAAGATGACACTTTTCTTAACTTTGTACGCATTGTATTCAAACATGTAACCATCTACAGTTAAAGAAAAAGCGTATGGTTATTGTGCACATCAATAAAAAATAATCCATGTTTTTTCTTTAATAGGACACCTACATCATCCCAATCTATTTTTTGGGGATGAAGAAATACCGATAAAATTCTCAGTTGTCTCATCAGAATAACGATGTGACATTTCATGAATGTATAAGTGATTGCAAAAATAAGCTGCCCACTCAGGAAATTATATTCGGTAGGCACATGAGATAATACTTCAACTGCTGCAAGGATAGGTTGTCAGGCAAAGGAGCACATTGACAATAAGAGCGATTATAGCAAAAAATCGCCTGACCAACCACTTGAAAACCCTCCAGGGCAGAAAGGACGGGGCAGGAAAGAATGAAAAATAGGGTTGCTGGTATTACTTGGTCGTAGAGAAACGTGCCAACAAGTGACATCATTTTGACAGAATCAATTCACTCACGCTTGCTACGACATCTTTTTAGCTAAATACGCCTGATATCCTTTTATTTTTTTATTTCAGACCCAGAGACAAACTCTGGGGTGCTCCCGAGACTAACTCTTGGGCCCTCCCAGATATCAACTCTGGGACCTCTCGATACCTACTCTTGGGCCCCCGACACTAACTCTGAGGCCCTCGAGACCAACTCTTGAGGCCCCGAAACCAGCTTTAGGGCCTCCCGAAACGGACTCTTGAGCAACCTCCGAGACCAGCTCCTGAGACTCCAGACGAAAAAAATTGGGCCACTGTGACCAAATCCTGTGGGCCTTCCGAAACCAACTCTGTGGGTCTTCCGAAACCAGGCTCTGGGGTCCTGATACCAAATCTTGCACGAACCTCAATACCAACTCCTGGAAGACCATGAACCCAACTCTTGGAACCCCTCAAAACAGCTTCTGAGGCCCCGACACAGACTGTGGGGGCTTCTGAGACCAAAGATTAGATTTGAGACTACAACCTTTGGCCCCTGAGACTAGCTTTTGTGGGCCTCACGAGACCAATGAAGTTTGATTCGAGATAAAGCCCTGAGGGGCCCCTAAGACCATCGCGACCATCGCTGAGGCCCTTCAAGACCAGCTCTGAGGCCTCCAAGACCAACCCTGAGGGTCCCAAGACCAACTCTTGGGCCCCCTTAGAACAAATCGTGAGGCCCCCGAGACCGACACTTGGGGCCCGCGAAAACAGTTGGGGACCCAAAACCGCCTCTGAGGGCCTTCTGAGGCTATATTTTTAAGGACCAAGACCAATGCTTTGGGCCCTGAGACCAACACTTGTGGGTCTCCCGAGACACCAACTCTGACCTCTGGGCTCCCAATAAAAACCATTAAGGGCCCTTCGAAATCAAATCTGGCTGGGGCTGAGATCAGCCCTTGGACCCCCAGAACAACTCAGGGGCCCCCAGGGCGGCTTGAGACCGACTCTGGGCGGGGAGGGGGTCCAAGACTAGATGTGTCCTCTGAGACCAATTCTGGAGCCCCGAGACTAACTCTTGCCCCCCTCCCCCGCGGACAACTCTCGGGACCCCCGAGATCTACTCTGGGGTCCCAAAACTGTCTCTGGGATCCCCATGCCAACTCTTGAGGGCCCTAAGAGACTGACTCTGATGGGCACTGAAATGAACTCTTGGGATTCCGAGATCAACTAGACCAAATCTAGGGCCCCCGAGACTAACTCTGGGGAGGGACTATGAGAGCAGCTTCTAATATCAATCAAGATGTGTCCCTCTCACTCTTTTTGTTATAGCAGCATACACTGCGCGTGTTCTGGGTACGTTGGCTCAAGGGATGCCAACTTAACCTCAGCTCAATGGGTAGAGGTATGTGTAGGGACGGGAAAAAGGCGGCTGAGCTTTGAACGCCCTACATTGGTGGACACAATTATTTTACTTTTGTTTTTGTCTAGAACGGACAATTTTGCAACGTTTTTACCCCACCCCGTTTGTTTGCCTACCATACCACAGTAAGGGCTTGATAATACCGCTTTAATGCTTTGCCCGTAAGAAGATTTGTCTGAGGTTATAATTAGGTAGCATCTGACAGCGTGTATATCGGATTATGCTTGATGATGTAAGTCGTTGCACTGATCTCGAGAATTTTCTGTCTGTCTGCTCTTTACAACCTGCAAAAATTCTAGCGACCACCCTTATCCCCTCTCAGGCCTTAGACGGATCCAGAGGGCAAGGGGACACTAGCCCTGCCCCTGATAAACCCTCGGCACCCCCCTAAAATAGTAACGGTGCCCTCTGAAAGGTCGATGGCGCTCCCCCTAAGATATATCCTCCCACCCCTCCCCAGGATGTGAGTATCGTCACACCCCACGATAGGATTCGGACCAGATATTCAGTGGATATCTGGTCCAAATCAAGGCAGGTGCTCAGGCAGCGAGGCCACCGGCGAAGTGGCCCAAGAAACCGCAAAAATTCAGTAAGATCGCGTGCTAATACATTTCAACGCGGCCAAGGCACGTTTAACACCCGCTCCGGTGGGCCTCCGAGCCCCCTCGCCCTGGTGGGGGACCCCCTCGAAATCAGCCCCTATGTGGGATAGCGAACGATAGCTCATACAAATTTATGAAGAAACTCTATCAGTCACTTTTTGGCTCAGTTCACTATTGAGGTCATAACAAGTTAAAAAAGTTGCATGCTAGAGTGGAGTTTGTGGGCTCTAGCGTCTGACAGAGTTGAGTTAAAATCAATTTTTAGCGACCATTCGCTTCCTCCCGTCACGGCGAATCGAATGATGTACGATATGACCATACTCGGTCAACACGCAAAAAAATGACCTGACCTCAGGTTAGGTCAAGGAAACTTTCCAACCTAGCATAGTCAATATGCATAGCAATCGACTTGCAATAACAATCCAAACGTAACGGTATCAAAATGAAAGCTATATCATAATTTCCTGCAAAGTTATGACCTAAGTTTGAAAACTGCTTAAGTAGCCCCAGATGACCTCTCAGAGGTTACAGATCAAAAATTGCATCATGAACCTAGAAAGGGACCCATGATACTACGATTTCGAGAATATGAATGTTCTCTCAGCGGTATCTATAGATGTGTGTATACACAAATACAGCCCGAGTCCTGTTTTCCCCATGCATTTTAACGGAGAGGTCATGATCCATACCTGACCTCAGGTCATCGATATGAAAAATCTTGCCATTAATTGTGTAGTACTCGGTGGGCTTATTATGTAGTATGAGTTTAAATCCGATAGATGTACCTATTTTTTACTTATGCCATTTTAAACATTTTTTGAAGGTGAGGTCACTTGACGTACACTAGTGACCTAACCTTAACCCTAACTTAACCCAACCTTAAAATTTTGTAGAAAGTTGCGGAACCGATCAAGAATAATGTGTGCCAAGTACGGCGGCATTTCGTGCCGCCGTTTTTTGTGCCGTCGGAAAAAAACCCGAAAAGGGTGTTCAAACACTCCCCCACCGGGGCGAGGGTTAAAAAAACCTGTGACGCAAGTGGAGCACCAGCAACCACAGCACCAGACATAACGAGGTGGGTGGTCGGTTCAGCTCGTATAAAACTAGGCGATAAGATGGGCTTCACGATAGCAGACAGCTCAGAACGGGGTGCACTCAATGCTCCCTGACACGCGCAGTGGAGGGGCCCGGAGAATCGTTCGTTGCCAGAAAATGTTACTTGGCCACATTTGAGATAATTCATGGACGCGTAGATTGGTGAAATAATTTTGAAAATTGATCAATAATTTTTTACTTATAGGCTTTCAGTCATACCTATATTTTGAGACCGTCGCAATCACGCGGTTGCACCAGTTCGCCTGCACCGTAGATTGAGTAGTGATGTCATAATGTCATATAATCAGGTTATAGTCAGATCAACCCACATGAACACCAAGGTCAAAGTCGGAGGCCACAGGTCAAGGTCAATGACCCCAGTATTCCGATCAGATGACATTATTCAATATGAAATATGCCATGCTATGACTTCATAGTTAGGGATACTCGAGGTCAGGTTCAAGGGAAAATATTAAAATCAAATGTGTTTTTCAATGTCAAACCCGCAATTCCCGCTGAAAGGCTGCTAAAGTGCCGTTTAGATTGTACATTATTGTGAATGTCATACTGTTACGTTATAGGTAATTTACATTGAATGACCTTGACCTAAAAATTTGAGAGAGAAAATTGTGTAGAAACCTTTCCTCTCTGACCTTAGTCCGCTTTTGGTGAATTCCCGGATATTTTCGGGATAATTCCGACTTTTCCCAATAGGTCTCCAGCACGACCCATATTTTACCTTTACGACCTCGCTTGGCCTTGAAGATATTGGCCTAGGCCAATGAAAGTTTTCATAATGTAGATCCACATCGCATATACGAATGTAGACACAAAAACTAGTTGTAGGGGTACATCGCCCCCCCGAAGGACGAGGGTAAGCAATATTAACCAAAATATAACCATTTTACAGTAGTTACCATGTATTTCAATTGAAGAGGTGACCCGTAAATGAAACTTTGTCACCAATTTCCAAAGATCCGGAATATATGTTGTAGCATCCGGTAGGCCCATTATGGTGTATAAGTGTCGGATTGATAGGTTAAACGTGTTCTTACTTACAAGTAACATTCCTTAACTGTACTTTACTTATTGCATATATAAAATCCTATTTTTTATGAAGTCACTTGCTTTTGGCCTGAGCAACTGACCTAACATGACTAAAATTAAGTTTTAAAAATGCGGAATTGATCAAAGAAGAGATACGCAAACTACGGTGGTGCAGCGCCACCGTTTTTCCGTTATCCTTGAAAAACGCGATGGAGGCCATCATTGCTCCTCTCAGACGGGCTAAGGTTAAAGTGATAGTGGCATCTTTATAACGTGATTTTAACTGAGATAGCCAAGTTGTAAAGCATGCCGGAAAACCCGCTACTTTATGTCTCATTTGTCTTGAAACTCATAATTTCCGTAGGGAAAAGAAAAGCTAAAAACTACCTGAAATGTACCATACATGTACCCTTAGTGGCAGGCCAGAGTTTTCATGGCTGTTGGTGTGACGACATATGCTGACGTAACGATGAGTATCAGCCAATCGAAGCCCTTGAAGCGTATTAAATATGGTAGTGGTTGCTAGATCATGACATCATCCACAGGCAGATATTTATTTATTTTCCTAGGGGAGCATTTAAAAAATACAAATATTGAGCCTATTGTACATTTTTCAGTGAAATCATGGACGCTTCCATGATTTTCGGCTAGAAGTACCCCCAATTACACTAAATTCCAGGTGCTTTTGGAAGTTTACGGGCGCTTTAAAAAAATTAGGTGTCCACGCGCACCTAAAAAGTATAGAAAGTTACACTCCTGGTTATAGGTATATGAAATATATCGCTTCAACAACATTAAAAAAGAGCCATTAATGTCTTACCAAGTTACTGTTTGATATTAACCGGGGGATGAGGTGGCTTAGTGGATAGCACCTTTGTCTTCTAAGCCACCGGTCCCGGGTTCAAGTCCCGACGGAGCCTCTGAATAAGTCGATCTGATCCCCAAAATCCCTTCCAACAGGGTGAGAGTTGGCGACGCCGTATGACCATGGCAGTTGGTACGTCGTTAAACCCCAACAATTATTATTATTGATGTTAACCAAACTCGCATTCCCAAATTTCGTGGCATGTGCGTTTGAAACCTAAAATGAAATACGGCTTTGGCATGACATGCTACAAAATTAAGATTTCGGGACACATTTTTAGGGGATTTTTAAGCTATTTCACCAGATCTTAAAATAAATCAGACCTCACTTCCAACTCCGATGCATAATATTTTTGAAATCCGGTAAAAACTTTGAAAATTGTAGGCAGATCAAATGTATCGTCCCGATAACAGTAAAACCCAAACACTAATATTTTTAAAACAAATTGCTAAATTGAAAATATAATAATTCATTTATATATTTATGGTTTATTTTGCAAACATGTCTCAATGGAGGTGCTAAATAAACATGGTGGAAGAATAAAAAGACCATCCAAAGCTTTACTGAGGATATATTTTATTGCTCATTTCAGCTCAGACACATATAGGTCTTCACCATTCACCATCCTCCGCCGAGATGGGTCCAGACGCTGTAAGATTCCACCACGCCCTACGACGACTTTGCCATCCGTCTTACCTGTCACTACTCACGACTTTCAGCAGTCTTGCCAGAGACAGCACTAGGATAGTAGTGAATCTTTGAGAAGCATGTTGACGAAATGAAAGGATTTTTTTCCTGAATAGAATGGTAATTACCATGCATGTTAGACAAGTTGGAAAATTTTTTCGTGATTATTTGCCTATCTTTGTTTGAGCAAAGATGGAAAATAAGGGGAAAACATTTGCTTTATTTTTTACATATGTATTATCATTATTATTTGACCACAACTTTCTTTCGTACCCATTTCCGGCGGCGTAGTGGACAGTGGCGTATTGTGGGTCAAGTGTTCGATGGTACATTGACATGTTTTCCTCTATTTAGGAGCCAATTTACCCGGAAGTTTCATACATGTGAGCCTGTAAGCTGAAATATGTCTCAGCCCTCTACCGGGAACGTATTGGAGCTAATAATACCAGGTATCATTTGCGTTAAATTGCAATAATAAACAGCATCTCGAAGCTAACCTAGACTGTTAGGCTGATCCGTAAGACTGTTGGGCTGTTGGCTGGAAGGTTGACTCCTTTCAGCGAGCGGTTCGTACGTTTCCTGTCGACTGCAGGGCCTAGTGGAAAAGGCTTTGGTCGTTTTTCAGCTTTTATTCCAACTTAAGTGGTCCGGGTATTTATTTCCCATCCCTTTCAGTTTATTCACATAGGTTTTAGCGGTTCTCGTCCGCGCACCTATACTCATACCGACAACAATTCATGGCATTCATACTCATGCCTTTAGATTTTCTGTGCATAGTTTCCAGCTCGGACACATGTTGCATCACCACCGTGATATTCGTTAGGCTGTGCCGACTGACAGATAATCCTGCTCGCAATTTGGGGTAGGTACGCCGCGTTCTCGCATCTTACCATCACTTCGTTTTAAAGCTAAGTTCGTGGTATTTGGTGCAAAATGATCCTGATTTGTTTCAGAGGGCAAATACTTCGATATTTCTATGTGTATTTTTACTGTACCGTTGTAGCTACTGTGCGGACATCCCGGGTTAAAAATCCAGACTCACATTGGTCTTTAAAAGTCTCAAGATCTACCTGCGTCCCCAAAATTACAGTCATGAGACGGTGTAATGATTTGGCGAAGACAACTGGTCTTGAGGAAGATCCACAGCAGCCTTGGAACAGACCAGAGTATATTTCATCTTTATCTTAGATTGGCTGGTGCCTTAGCAGCAAGACAGTAAGACGGTCTGGTGTCTTCTCCAGGATGCCCAAGACCCTAAGTTGTCTTGAGACCTAGAGTCGTCTTCCTACAAATCGCTGGAATTTATCTCAGCAAAGGACAGTGTTTTCGCTTAAGACTAGTCAAGACTGTGCACAGTCTTGACGACGAGGTGCAGTCTGGACAAATATTTTTGAGATGTGTGATGGTCTTACATCATGCTATCTGATTTGAATAGGGGAAATATGACCCCTAAGACCGTATGTCGTCTTGACTGGTTTTGAATATTAAGCTACGAATTCAAACTTGGGTCTTGTAGGTACTCATGGAGTAGTAGGTACTTACCAAAATGGGACAAAGCCAAGGATTTAATAAATCATTTTACTAAGCTGCTCTTCCCTCACCTATCTTAGGATTGACAGGTACATTGAGAATTGGCCATCAGGCTTCTTCATGAGTGTCAGATCCACAACGTAAGCAGTTATCGCTATGTCGACGAATCCAGCGCACTTCATTTTACATTGCGGTCTATAACAATTCGTAATGCGACCATAAGTTTATCCGCATCCCCGAACGTTTGCCCTTGCCTTCGGTCAGCTTCCGAAAAATGCTTAAGGCTATGGCCCCAAAGTTCCTCGGTTCAATACCTCACGATCTCCTGGGCTCGTAATTTGTTAACAATCGCTGAAAACAGATTTTCTTGCTAATGCTAGCGCCAGCAAACATCATGTAGCAGACGGGCTACAGAGGCAAACCTGTCTATTGCCATGCAGGCAAACAATTGCATTGGTCCAAAAAGTACTCATTTTGATTGGACCACAATAAAAATAACCGATTCCAGAGCATTCCTATAAATTTCTGCATGTCTATATCATTATAATGATCAAATGCTCCACAAGTCATTGGATTAACAGTCAAAGTGTCAAAAGTGGAAAACCCCCAAATAATAACGTTCACATGTAAGAAGACCACACATATTGCAGTGAAGAAAAAATGAGATACCGTCTCCTTACCGTCTCCTTTCATAGCTTTCATTGCTTCCTGTCCATTACGACAGCGCTTAAAGAGCCACCTCATGTGTGGAAATGTACTCAGCCAATAAAATGTCAATATCATCCCTTTTCATGATGTCTAGTTTATGATATCTATGATACTTATGATATTTATGGTATGATATTTAATTTAGGTCCTCATATCGAAGATGCAAAGTTGCCAACAACAGTTGACATCTAGTTTGTGTACTCGGAAATATCACCTTTGTTCAGGATCGTGACGTTGTGAGGCTGACGAAGTCAACTGCAAGCCAGTTGATCAGAGCCGGGCACCACGGCATTTTGGTCCGAGATCCTGCGATTCTTCGATCGTGGATTGACCCAAAATCAATGGGGGAATTCATATCTAATCTGGAGCCATTTACGACCCTGCATGAAATAATTCTAATTTGCGCCTTGTCCTAAGCGTGATTCAACCCCTAGCTTTTGGAAAAGTAAGATAAATAGGAAGCCGTGGTAAGTTCCATCGTGCTGATTGTGATTTGAACTCGCTGATGGGATACATTTGATAAATTGATGAGTAATTTGTGAACTTGAGAGGTCACATGTATGACCAGAACATGCCAAAATGACATAAAGCTCTTTCACATAATAAAGCACATAAAGCACATGAAGCACAGCAAGTAAAGTGATTATATTTCAGATGAATGACCTCGAATGGCCTTGAAAGAAAACTGCACGATACGGGGCTTAGGCTCACCGGACCAGATAAGCACTAAGCTCTGCAGCAAATTCCTTACGCTGGTAAAGTGTCTAGGACACGGGGGCATCGCCGCGGATGTTTCGTTGTGAGGACGGCCTCTGACATGACAATTACGGCGGGGAGGGGGGGTAAATACGTATGGGTGAACAGGGGGAGGGGTGGTGGTGGAGGGTTTCCACTACGAACATATTTGAATAAATATGGGTAAGATTACAGCAAAAAGCGTGGAAAACGAAAAAACCACCGGTTGAGCACCTGAATTCGGGAAGAGATGCCGTGTCCCTAATCTACCAGCTGATGGGCACGTGTGGGTGTCGTCCGTTCAATACCGGAGGTTTACTATGGTTATTTTGTGTTGGATCCGATTGTGATTGACATAGTCGGATATGTTGGAATTGAAAGGCCAGGCAGGCCAATAGTCTGGCTAACGTCTAAAAGTTTTTGGAGAAAATGTAAGTATGGCTGTGCTGAAAAATATTTGCTATTTTGTGCGTACTAAGTAGGATATATGTACACTGTAAAAAATTTGTACACCGTTGGTGCAACAACGCACCTTTAAAGCGTGGAGGGAGAACGGACGTTTTAAACCGAAATGCTTCGCCTAAAAGGTGTAACATGCACTGGTATCCAGTGTACCGACGCTCCTTAACCGTGCCTTGTAACACCTTTGTTGCGTTACCGTTGGTCAAAAGAGTGTAACGTAGCACTTCTCCAGTGCTAGCTTGCTCTGCTTATCAGTGCATCGTAAAACCTTTCGTACTTTACTGGTTACCTATGAAGTGTAACGTTGCACTGCTCCAGTACTGCCCTGCGCTTCTTATAAGTGTATCATCATACCTTTCGTGCGTTTGTGCTCGCTCAAGAGTGTGACGTAACACTTTTAGCGCTGACCTGCACTGTTTCCAGCAACGGCCATGATTTTTGTTCTGCAGAACTAAAATTCGTTACAAGTAACGAACCTCTGAATTCGGAGATGGAATATCATTCCCCGGTAGAAAGCAAGAGCTGTACAATCACACGCGTTTTCAAAACCATATGATTTGTTTCAGGCCTTTACATGACCTTTCCGAAACTGTCTTGCATGGAACGACTCGGAGGTAAAACTGCAAATAACGGCAGTCTTGTATTAGCGATATTACGACAAAACTCAAAGCAAATACTCCAACCACACCGATCACATAACCCAAACACGTATCCGGCCCGTTTCTGTCCTGCTATTCGGCCTCTGCACCGCACCGTAGGCCTCGTGGCATGTCCTCCACTGGGCCTATAGCCTCATCATCAGCTTCACCACGTGGACCTAAATAGCCACCGCTAAACCCTGGTTAACCTTCCGGCAAAAGACGTGCTGATGCAGGAATAGCGCCACTTTTCCCCAACGCGCCAACGTGGTTTCGGGGCGGAAACTTCTGATGAAGTACCGGGAATTTGGCTCTCCTCTTGCCTTTGCGCTGCCACCTGAAACAAAGAAGGACTAAAATAAGCACTCAGTACTATTTCAATTATCATATTAAGACCCCTTTTTAAAATAAATGAACAAGTGAGGTAAAATAGATATCCAGAATAATGAAGGACTCCAACCACAAACATAATAAAGATCCCGGAATAAGAAATTGCTGAATTTTGATTTAAACTTAAACAAATATTCCACGATCGCGGAACGTCATTTTTCTATCGTGGAATAGCGATAGCAAACCACTTATTTTTGGATCGCGTGCCCAGCACTGGAAGGTGCAAAGGGTTTTTCTAAAGCATTTATTTCCATACAATGCCATGAGGATAGGGGCTAAGCATCTAAACTGGGGGGGCAAAGAGCTAATAACATTATGTTTGAACATAATATCTCAGCATGCTATCAATGTGTGCGTGTTTTTGTGCCCTATTTTTTGGTTCGTTTAACCAATCTGCAGCATATATCAGGAGACTTGACCAGATGGTTTGGGAGCTTAAATTCTAGATTGCAAACTATTACAGGTTTTGACGAGATCTGGTGAAGGCAGCCCTTTGGTAAATTTGCTGGTTTGAGGCAGCCTGTTCAGAATTTCAGGTAGAGGGAGGGAGATTGGGAGAAATGCATACACTTTGGGCATAGTATGATATGCCAAGAAGTGTAAGGGCAGCTGGGAGATAAAAGTGACCTTCATTAGCCGTGATGTATACGACAATGGTGATATTACGAAAATGCGCATGCAGCAGGAAATATTGTGCACAGCAAGAGCCAAAAGTCCCCTTTCTACTAATGAAACATACCCCCTTGAGTCCTGATATTGCCCCTTTCCTTCTGCGGTTCCCAATTGAAATTTGAGAAAAATGCACGGCATAGAATCATTCAATCCGTGATGCAACCAGACCCGGTCTTCCCAATGTATTGTAGTTTGTTGTACCATAGGCGGATCCAGGATTGCCGATCGGGGGGGGCACCTTCCCGGGGGGCGCCATCCGGACCGGGGGCGCCATCCGGACCAGGGGGCGCCACTTATGACCGGCAAAAGCTATCAGGTGGGCGCCAAATCCTATCGGTGGGCGCCGACTTTCGCATCCTGGGGGGGTGGGAAGCGACATTTCAGGGGGCGCCATCGACCTTTCAGGGGGCGCCGAGGGTTGATCGGGGGGGCACGTGCCCCCTTGCCCCCTGGATCTGCCTATGTGTTGTACATATTTTTGAAGTTCTCACGTGCCCCCCCACGCCCCCTGGATCTGCGTATGCGCTGAGGCCTTTCGGGAATGCCACGAAGCAGCATGGGCGCCAGATGCTTGATCGCTCTTTGTAGGAAAAGAAGCAGGAAAAAATAATAACCCAGCCGAAAATATTTTCTTTTTATTTGTTGAGGAAAGCATAGTTTTCTATCAGCTATTTTTTCAAAACATGCATGAGCCCCACCCTCACCCCGTCCACTCAAACCCGTAATGACCTCTGGCCGATCCAGGGGGGAGCGAGGCAATCTCCCTGAAAACCACACTATTTGCACGATTTTTTCAAAAAAGTTTTATCACGACTTGGGAAGATTTCCCACCCCCTCCCTCAAACAACCCAATCCAGATCCGCCACTGGTGAAGACCGTCCTGGTAAGACCATCTAAACAATTGGGGAAAGTAGGTAATTCAGAGTCAATTATTTTCATGCAACGCCACGGTGTTGGTGGTCAAGTACCAAAGGTTCAGGTTGCCTTACCTTATTTCCTCGTCTTGGTAAGGCAGAATACCTGCCAATGTCCTCGTGGTTACTTGGCAGGTAAAAGGCGCAAAATTACTCGGTGGTGCTGGGCTCTCTTGCTCAATAAGGTGCCAATGCTTAAGTCCAAGCAGCTCCACTAAATAAATCGATGATCCGGCACCCAGAATCCCTACAACAGGGTGTGAGCTTGTGTTGTTAAGCCCTAATCAATAACTGATCGAAAAAACAATAGTATAGCTCAGAGCCCATCCGCTTCATGTCGCGTCCTGCACCAAAGTGGGGAGACGTGTGCGAAAGTGATGCACGTGCAGTAAAACCGACGGCGCGCGTGAGCCTTACCGTGCCGCGTTGCACCCTTAAAAGTGCAACGTTACATGCCTCGCTTTTAGGCGACCGATTATAATAGTTCACGATACAACTCGAGCGTTTTAGGTTGCACTTCTAAGCGATCTCGCCTGCACTCTTGTGAATCTTCGTTGATGTTGGTCGGGTGAAGGGTGCGGTCTTACTCCCGATAGATATATGGGTTAGTTAGTTAAGGGCTTTTTATAAGGCGTTCTATAGATATATGGGGCGTAGCTGTGCCTTTTAAAGCGCAGGGATAGCACCAAGCATACCACATGACTCGGAACATCCCGACAACATGGTGCTGCTATGATATTTTGCACCTGATAGCCGTCTGTGCTTGCACCAACGGTGTACAAATTTTTACAGTGTAGGTATAATATATTGCTTTGATATAACCTCGGATCACAGAAAATAGGCGCTTGAATAAACCCTGAGCCATTGGTATGTTTTTTCTCTCACTGGATGTAACAGTCATCAATCAATACTTCCATCATCCACAAAAGCCCGTTGACGCTTCTAGCAAGGTATGGTGAAAACCAGCAGCCTGGAGAGCCTTGCAGAAACTTTTTTGCCTATTGATGCATTTGTGGCTTACCTTTTTTGCAGGGCGGCAGAATGGATCGTGTGTATTGTATCTATTTGACTTATCTGCAGATATATCCTTAGATACCGTACAGCGTGCACAGGCGCACGGTCGTCAAGTAATCGTACTATTAATGCCATCCAAAACTGGGGTAAGGCGACGTTTCTTGTCGTGCTGGGTTTGTTGTGCAATGAATATTGGCGGAAATTGAAAGAGCAAGAGGAAGTCGTGTATCCATAGGTTTCTGACCAATCCACAACCAATTCAACAGCTGGTTTTCCTCCTCTACGATAGTTCAAAGTAACTCATCTCAATATGGTTAAGGGAATTACACTATTAGACAAAACTTTATTTTACTGAGAAACCATGACTTCTGGAAACCGGCTCACCGGCTAGGAACTGAGCTGATACCTGAAACAAGCTTTATCCGGTAGGTACTTACATCTCTAAATTGAAATATGCAAGCCTGCACATAATATGAACCCACTAACCTCACAACAAACAGCCTAACACTAGACTTCTTCAGAATTGGTGACAGGTTTCCAAACAAAGAATCAAGGCCGTGGGTACAGATTAATGTCACCTTAAGCCAAGTTCATAATGGTGTGAATCAGTGGCTAAAAATCTGAATCCGTGGCGAAGTAGAAATACCGTAAGAAATAATGGTAGGAGCACGGTATAAAGAACATAACTTTAAAATAACATAGCCACAGTAATAACATACCATGGTCTGCAGTATTTGTGAGTCCGTTTCTCTGCTGTGTTGCTGCAGGGTATAATGAGGTTACGACAAACGTTTTTTTTCAGCTGCAGCCTCCGGCTGAACTAGCACGTGCAGCGTGGATCGGAGCAAAGGAGTGTCGACCCGCCGCCGCGGGGTGTTAAATCGTAACCGGAGGCCAGAACATCTCTTGAATTCCCCACGATGACGAATTTCCGGCCCGAAATACTGGATGTCTCCCCAAATAGCCAAAGGCTTGTGCAGTCTAATAAAATAACTTCCCAACGCAAACAAATTATTAGGTTTGTACCAGATTTTGATCTTAAAAGTGCAGTTCGAAGCGCTTGTCCGAGTTTGTTGCGTGTCAGAGACTCCTCCCTCCCCTAGGCGGCTGGGTGTCAGAATATCTCATGTAGTGGAAGCTTAAAAAGTCTCGGGGTCCTCAGGTAAATAATCACCTTAGGAAACAGGTATATTTTTTGGGCGCTGACAAGCCGACCATGGCGTGCAGCTGCAGTCCGCATAGACAGACAAGTTTCTGTGTACACTCAAGCACTGTACTATGAATCGTTCACGAGATTACGCATGCAGAAGCCTTGACCGAGTGCATTCAATCCGGTTCAGGTGTTCAGTAAAGGAACACGAAGCAAGATTACTACTAGATATTCCGTGCATCAGGGAAGATTCTAGAAAGTAACTATCTAACCATGCGTCACCATCTTTTCTCGACCAGCCGTACTGCCGCCTGCTGGAGCCGATATTTCCCATGCATTGAAAACACTGCTCCATGAAGCATTTTTCTTCTCTTCACTTCTGTACCTGTGCTCCGTGACGATAGCTTCCCTTCCGACTACTTTCTGTTTTAGTCGGCTTATGTTTCACCTTTGGTTTTACTTTGTGTAAGGAATGGATGTGGACTACGTGAAATGGTGTGAATTGCTCTTTCTTTTTTAGTTTGGGGCGCTGAGCAAACGCGGGAAAAGCCGGAATGCCGGTAAAAAACAAAAGTGTATTGTTATATTAAATTTGGCTATGAGCAGGCTCATCAGGACGTGCCACGTACCCACCGAGCTGTACTTTCCAGCGGTTTTAGCTGAAGTAATCTGATCTCGAAGAGAGCAGGCGGATTTCTCGGCACGACGCTACTCTCGGCGCCTGCAAACCGCACGATTCTTTCATGACCGATGAGCAAACGGCAGAAGCTAACCTCTTCTAGAAAAAGTCCATTGTTCGTGAAGGTTATGAGAAGAGTACCTTACAACCGCGGCCGCAGCAGGCCGGTGTACTCAGCTGCCTGCTACTCGGCATATTGGTGCGCTCACTGTCATCACCCACATAGCTTCGCAGCATCACCGTCTTCACGATCGATGGTGAGCGGCACACAAAGTCTACGTGAGTTATTTTGCCCGCATAAATATAGATCAGCCAAAAATGGCCACAATATATGATGCCGCTCTCTAAAAGTGTCGCGGGGAGCACTTCTGGTCGGTCGCATTGTTGAAAGTGTTTACATTCAGGACGAAAATTCCCCTTTTGCTATTGCATGAGATGTTGTTTAATGGGAAAATGCGTAAAGTTTTCTTACCTAGCAGAAAAAAGATAGGAAAAAGATGGACATACGTTTCCACCGCTGAGCCCATCTCTTCCTCGCGCCCGAATTCCGTACCGACACTCTTGCCGTTGGTGAAATGTGGCCAAGCCCACCTCTTTTCGCTTCAAGGCACAACCTTAAAGGTACCAAAATCGAGGACCTATTTTGAGCCAGGTTTGTGAATGGATGTGGAACGTCAAGATCAGAGGGACCCAAATGGGACCCGTAGGAATGAGGCCCAGACGAGTGCAATCATTGCAAGGGGCCCGACACAGGCCGTCTGCAATCCAACAAAAAACAAACATGCCAAAGTCGGGGGGCCCACTGAATTATACTTTTGGATCACACATCCAGAGACATTCTGAGATGAATCCTGAGGGCTGCTCTGAGTGGTCTGAAGGTTGGTCTGGGTCTCCTGAGGGTTGGTCTGGGGTCTCCTAATGATTGGTCTGGGATCTTTTAACACGCGCTTTGACGGAGGTCTGCAGGGGTCGAAAAAACCTACCATTTTGGCATTCTAAATGGTGACAAACCAAGGTGGGCAAGGTGCCAAAACGTAGCCGACATGTTTCCTCTAGGCCAATAACGAAACAAATTTCCAAAATTGGCACCTCTAATTTGAGCTCGCAATGTTTTTCAACAACTGGAGTGGTTCAAGAGCATCTATTGGTATCCAACTAACGCAAAACGTGCCACATTTTTCAGCCTGGGCTGGTGACACATTTATGGTTTGAAATTTTCAATGGTCGCACACTGAACAATTTTTTGCCCCTTAGGGGTCTGAGCCACCTTCGCATTGACGGAGGAGGGGGTGGCGGGTACCCGCCCCCTTAAGATCTCGAGAACCACGCTAGGTAGCGAAAAACGGTAAACGGCGTTAGGTAGCCCATCCACTTCTTCATCGAAAATATTTTCACCCTTTTTTGTCAGGTCACATTTATGGTCACTAGAGGTAAACAAATGCCGTCATAGGGATAACATGTAAATGAAGGTTTCCGGTTATTACACCTGAACAAGTAAATATAGAGCAAAACGATCTTAACTATAAGAATTTTCACAGCAGGCCGAGTCGAATGATCTATAATATGAACTTGATAGGTGAAATCAAGGATTTGACCTGACCTGACGTCAGGTAGGTCAAATTATGTAAAATGCATATAATTAGAATTCAAAGACAAGGCGAATCTAATACAATTAAAATAAACGCTCTATCACCATCCCTTACTCAGTTATTTAGTTAAAACCTTTTCCCCATGTAATTCCAACTGAGAGATCATGGCTCATACCTGACCTTAGGTTATCGATATCATAAATACCAGAATATGTTTTAGAGAACTCGGTGGCCCCATTATGTGATATCAGTTTCAATCCGATAAAATCACCCTGTTCCATCGTATGCCATCTTAAACGTTTTTGAGGTCAGGTCACTTGACCTGTACTGGTGACCTGACCTGGAATGACCTAACCTTAAAAATTTAATAGAAGTTGTAAAAATGATAAGAGAAAAGCAATACCAACTAGGGCGGCACTACGCGCCGCTGTTTTTATGCTATCTCCCAAAAACCCGAGAGGGCGGGTACCCGCCCTCCGTGCTAAGGGTTGGTTTGAGGGGTCTCCTGAGGTTTGGTCTAAGTGGTCTCCAGAGGGTAGATCGGGGGTCCCCGGAGGGCCGGTCTGGGATCTCCTGATGGCTAGTCCGAAGGGTTCCTACAGGTCAGTTTGAAAGGTTTAATGCGGTTTAAATGCTACCACAGGAAGGCTGTCTTGTCAGGCTATTTTATTTACCTGGAATACATGAGAATGTCATCCACTCAGGGAGCAGATCTGCAAAGGGACTACAACCTGTCCTCTTCTTGAGAAGAACTAAAAAACGTACCACACACCCAGATAGTACGTTCTGAGACTGCTCAGAAACTAGTCACCTGGTTACTGGGGTAGGTGACAAATTCGCATTATTCCAGGGTGTATGGCTGTGAGAAAATAGGGATTTTGGCTGCATGACCCGAATTTGAAATACATATTTTCGGGATACAGAATTATCTGTGCAACTAGTATTTCACTTTAGTACTCCTTTGCTTCAATTGCATGGAGTGCCGTTAGTGATTTAATACAAGTATTATATGCGTCAATTGAATAAGATATAATAGCTGCAGATGAACAGTTCCGATCGCAGCGAGCCGGTCGACACTAAGCCTCAGAGTAATGGGGCTAATACCTCAGTGGACTCGCGCAGATTTAGATGGTAGAAGATTGGCACCCTGTCACCAATCAAACCTGAAATAAGATCTTGATCCTACTTAAAGGTAGTGTCCCACTTTTTATAATGGGTTTTGAACTGAGATAACAGTTTTGTAGAGCGTGTTGAGAGACCACTATTGGCATATCTAATTTCACCCAAAGTTCTCGGTATAAAATTTGCGCGAGCTTTTAAGTTAAAAGCAAAGGGGCTTATTGTCTTATTTTAAACACTGAAGGAATACATTCCATGTGGTTAAAGTGGTCTGATTAGTCGTAAGCCCTAGGCCTCGCCCACTCGCTGAAAATACCATGCTAGCAAGTGAACGAGCATGCAACTGCCTGTCGACCGAAATCTTCAGGCGAGTAGTCGTCCATTGCAGAACGTAATTAGGCTAATTCGGCCATGAGGCCGAATTAGCCCAATGGCCGCAACACCCATTACTTTCTCCCACCCCCCGTACTTTCCAAAACAGGTATCAATGGTTTTTGTAAGAATCCAGCTCTGAAATTGCTTCTTTACATCAAGCATATGCATAATCTCCACTGAATAATACCGGCCGCCGTAACGACGGCTGTCGTGTAGTGTTTGCGGCAGAGCTTCTTGTACTGCATACCATTTTTGTCATGCGGAAACGCTGTGAATAAATCTTTATAGCGGGTCTATAATCAATATTTTGGATTTTACCGATTAATAAAGGGAATGTGGCATCTTTATAACGTGATTTTAACTGAGATGGCCAAGTTGTAAAGCATGTCGGAAATTCCGATACTCTATATATCATTAGTCTTGAACCTCAAAATTTCCGTACAGAAAAGCTAAGAACAACCTGAAATCTACCCTACATCTACCCTTAGCAGCAGGCCACAGTTGTCAGCTGTTGGTGTGACGATATATGCTGACCTCACAGTATCAGACAATCGAAGCCCTTGAAGCGTATTTAATATGGTAGTGGTTGCCAGATCATGACATCATCCACAGACAGATATTTTTTTCCCTAGAGGAGCATTTTAAAAATCGAAATATTTAGCTCATTGTACATTTTTCAGCTAAATCATCGGCGCTTCTATGATTTTCGGCAAAAATTTTCCTAATTACATTAAATTTCAGGATTCGACCCAGGTGCCACATTCCCTTTATAGGTGTAATTTTGATCACGCCACAAAAGTATATTGTTAAATAAGAAGATATATTTCTGTTTTAAGCGTATAAAAGTAGGGAAAATGTTGCTACCTGGTTTTCAGACCTCTCTTTTCTTAAATAACAAACATTTTATGTTGAATTGCAAGTCTGAAGAATAAACTTATGGAAGGTTGAGCAGGTGGGCGTGTCGAATTGAATATTATTCGTCAAAATATTATTTATTCAAGCAGTCTGTTGGACGTGTTGGGTGCACCCTCTAGAGGGTGAGCCCTTGCACTTCCCCTCAAATCTGAATTTAAAGGAATGTGCCACCCTAAAAATATGATGTGAAGTGAGATAACCATGTGGTAGAGTATGTCAAGAAACCACTTGATCGACATTTCATTTGTTCCAGAATTTATTTTTCGCAGAGAAAAAAAAGAAAATTCACCGCGTGCCGACCTTTTCCTTTTCCGTTGGTCTCGTGGTCAGGCTAGTAACGAAAATGTGATGTAATGTAATCATGCTTCTGGAGACCATTTTTTCTGGCTCGACTTTTTTAGAACTTTTCACTAAACAAGGACTTGGTACTTGCGATTATAAATGCGTATAACTTGCTCTGCTGATAAGGTTCAAACGTGAACAATATCGAATACATACATGGAGGAAAAAGACAAAATTTATAGCTGTCTTTTTGGTTCCAATAACATACACTTTTAGCCAAACACGCCTCAGCTGCAACCGTGTTTATTTTTGGCCTCACTGAATAAGCTGATCACAGCACGAGATATTAGCAGATCGGGCACTGATTTGACGTCACGCCAATTTGGAGAGTACTTATCTTTAATAGAGAGCTTAAATGAAACAAAAAAGTTGAGCCTCTTAGCCATTTTTGAGCAGGAATAAAGCCAATTTCATATTTTCTAGAAACATTGCACCTAGAACCGCTTCAATCTGGAATTATGCCACTGTGCTGCATTCTCGTTAATATGAACCGATCATTTCCAGAAAAGTTCCTTGGATTTATATAGTAGCTTACAAGATTATCAAAGTCATGCGATGCCTAAGAAAGCTGCCAAGCACCAGAACTACGGTATTTCTAAAAGCATGTCATCCAATGACAAGCTCGCCGTAGCCCCTGATGCAATTCTTTATTAAAGAGGAATCCACAGAATCTGAACTTTTAGTCTCAGACCTAAAATATCCCGGCTTATATTATTATTATTAACGAGCTGCTGATACTGAGAGAGATCAAATTGGATGCGGTACCTTGACAATGGCGTTTAAACAAAGAACGCAAACGTACTTACTGCGCGTGCCAAAAAATGAAAATGGTTTCATAATCGTTTTGCCACAAAACTGGGTTCGTGGCAGACAAGGGAATATTTAGAGAATCCAGCGACACCTTTCGCGCCGTCCGATTACAATCAGCTGAATATCCTGGGCTGGGGATAAAATCAGCTGTTTCTTACATTATGAATGTCAATGCCGTGTTAAAAGAAACACCGCATACTGTGATCTAGTGACTGCTAACACCTATTCATGTATGGACAACGTGCCGAAATTTCGAAACGAGACCACATGGTTCATCTGTCACCAGGGGATAGAAATAAGAGATTTCTCGTTGATAATTATGGATGGGTAATCCCTAAATACATGTTGGCAGGAGGTTCTGCATAATGTTCTTATACATGGAGCTTAATGCATCCGGTGTTAAGACGGTGTAGCGGTCATGCGTGATTAAAACCGTCATACCAGACATTCCCAGACACAACTCGTGGCCCTTCACGCAAGAGTGAGATACAGGCTTTAACCCTCGCCCCACCGGGGGCCATCGATGGCCCCCTCCTAAGGTTTCTTCGAGATAGCAGAAAAACGACGAAACGCAGCACCGCGGTTGAGGGCTCTATCTCTCACTTCATCATTCGCCCACCATCCCTGAAATTTTTTTATCCCGGGTCACCCAAGGTCAGGTCACCAGGCGAGGTCAACCAAGGTCACCTCACCTCAACTTTGAAGCTCTATAAGAGCTACATTTCTTAGTCGATCGATTTGAAACGTCCTACACTTCATGACCCTTCCAGGTTCTACAACGTGTATATCCGGGATTTTTCGATTTCGTGACCTGAGGTCAGGTCACGAGGCGACCTCTCCCATTGGAAAAGCACGGGGAAAGCTGTCTCATGATCAAATGATTGCAAATACTCAGTCCGCTCAGAACAGCGTTTTTGGACACCCTTTCACGGATCCCAGGGGTCATATTTTCCCTTTGACTTTTCCAAAGTCATCCAAGGTCACCAGGGGTCAAAAACAGTATTTTGGAAATAAAGTTTGACCTAATTAAGCTAGAGCATTGAAATAAACACCATCATGTTTGTCTTGTCATTGGCTTTCATTTGATATACGGCAAGGTTACTTTCTGACCTTTCGTGACCTCAGGTAATATTAGGTCACGAGGTGACCTCTGGAGGTCAAACCACTGGCGGGAGGTCTTTACGTTCCACATAGCGGAAAATGGGCTGGCAATTTCCTATCAAATGTACTTAACCAGATCTCAATAGCTCTAATGGCATAGGAGTTATGCCCATTTTTCTTAGCATTGCATATTTGAGTGAAAATAGCCTATCGTGACCTTCCTTGACCTCTGGAGGTCAAACCATTGACCTGAGTGCTTAAACATGTAAAGTAATTTCCTACTGAATTTACGCGAGCTTTCTAATGCACTTTGCAGATTTGCGCTAACCCCCATATTTTCGGAGTTAGAGGGGCCATCGATAGCCCCCGGTGGGGCGAAGGTGGCGCCGTACCCCCGATGGGGCGCGTGTTAAGCATGGCTGTCACCACTGACAGAACTGTTAGCAAACCGGTGAGGCTCGGCCTCCTACGACAGAAACCTAAGCA